>LWCA01000433.1:0-28281 GCA_001642005.1 Intoshia linei | reverse complement strand
AATCTTTTTCATAATGATATTTGTTTATTATATACTGTACTAGACTGGCAATTACATTATTTTATTAGTATTATGTTAATAAAAATTTGTCGATCATCTCAATTTTATTTAAAATTTTTTATTAGTTCTTTAAATATAAGACGTTTGAATATTCCAATATTTAGAAAGGAGTAAAAACTAATAAGGAAATCACTTGTAATTCATATAGGGATTAATTGTAGCACCTTTATTATTATTATTATTAATCTCCAAATAATACTTTTAACTCAAGTAACGAATCGAACTTATTAAATTGATAAACCTTAATTTTATTCGTTATTTTCAATTCTATTCATATCAGTTGAAACTTCAATATTATAATATTAAAAAAATACGAAATGAAAAGATGAGGCCTCAATCGAGTTATCCACGTTTGTACGCATTACAAAACCATAGATCTAATAATATGTACATTATAATATTTAGAAAGTCAATTATTGAAAAATATTAAAATGCTGTAAAATTAAAATCACAAAATTTCAAAAAAATAAATATATATTCGTGTTATATGAAAAATTAATTTTTAATTGGTTACTATTGATCAATTCTTATATTATTAGTTTCAAAAAATGCACAATCGTACATTGTAGCGAAGCATAAATGCTGATTTGATAATTATTTAGATTCTGTTGAGAAACTTCAATTTAACCGAATTTCACAAAAATTAAAAATTAATTGTTATGACGATTATTCATAACTATGAAATTTACTATATGAAATATGATAATAATGTTCAATTATTCCAATTTTGAAGTGGTCAGCTCCAACGTTTTTTTAATCTTTTTTTAATATTTTTTTTAATTATGTACTACTCAACCGGCTCCTTAACGTGTGTTGGTGTACTTTTGCATTTTCGAAAAAAATAGCAAAAACTTACACCCCTAATATATACAGTAAACTATGCGTTATAATAAAAAAATAAAACAGTTGTTATATATATTATAACGAATGTTATTGTAGCAAATTTAATATTCTACTTTTTACATTTTTTATTGATCACAATTATTTAACAAAAAATGTTGTATATCTGCAATTTTTTAAATAAATCGGTAGTAGTATTGTCTGCTGATAAAAGGAGATTGTACAATGTAAATATTATCGACATTTTTCTTCAACCATTCTGCGAATGTTGATGCCATCAATGTTTACCTGTTTATCTATATTATAATTATAGATTTAATAATATATTTATATAATTTATTACGAATGTGCTTTTTCTATGTATGTACTATTAAAATCAAAATTTATTACCAAGTTGTTATTATAACGAGTGTTGTTATAACGCATATTTTACTGTAAATACATTTACAACATTTTTACCCCAAAACGGGGTTAATTTCACACGTATTGCTATGCCATCTTTATAAATACTATACAATCATTTTTGCACTTTTTTTTTTATATGGTAGGATGATTATTTTTTGCCGGCACTGCATAGATTTCTGGGGTTGCAATTTTGTATTTATATCAACTGAAATAAGCTGTATTAGAATAATCTGAATAATCAGAATTATCAGAATAATGTTTTTTTTAATTGTAAGATCGTTAATTATTTCAAATTTTTGGCTAAACCAAATAAGACCCATTATTTATATAACTAAGTGGTTAACAAAACTATAAATGAATTATTTAATGTAAGATTTACAACTTGGACCAAGTCTTCAAAACAAAACGTCATTATAGCTTCACATCAACGTTGTCTAAGTGATTATTATAAATTTACATTTATTTTAAAATTTTAACCGGTATTACATTAATTTACAATAAAAATGGAATCAATTTCTAAATTGTTCAGTTTTTGCATTCCGTATAAAAGGAAACCTAAACAAATCTATAAATTAAACACATTCAAACTACTTAAAGTAATGAACAAAGGACGAGATTTTATCATTTTGAAGGGGGAAATGAAGAATAAAGCAGGTTATTATGAAGGCCCATTAATTCTGTCAATAACATTACAGAATAATTTTGACACTATGGACATTGAAACATTATTAAAGAAATGCAGGTTTGAAAAAAACACACATGAAAATATGGAATTTTTGAAATATTCGATAATTAGCGAAATTCCCATGTGTAATTTACATTTTAATATAATTTATATTGATAATGATGATTCTTAATGTTAATTGTTATTATATTTATTCCACTGGCAAGTTTTTCTTAAAAAACTTTTAAGTTTGTCTAAGTCTAAGTTTGCTTCTAAAAAAATTTCTTAACTCAAAAATAAACTAAAATTAAAATTTTACACATTCTATACGACATATATTTCGGTTACAGTTCCCTCTCAAAAGTGACCACTTAGTCAATACAAATTTTATTAATAAAAAACATTTCTGAAATATTTTTTAATTAACATTCCTTTGATTTCATCTATACTTAATTATATAAAATTTGAGATATTCAACTGTTTTAATCAATTTTAATTTAATTTTCTTTATCTTTATCAAAATTACAAAAAATTTTTAACATCTTTACGTTTGAGGTTTTAGAATGACCGTTTTTGTAACGAAAGTGAATATGAAATTGAGATTTAGCTTATACATTTAAATCAATATTAATAAATTATTTTAGCCATGAAAGCCTTGGTTGTATACCCAATAAAAAAATCTCATTTGAAGAAATATACTAAATCTGATATGAAATTAATAAATGAATCATATGATGATTATCTAGAAAGTAAAGATAAACATTTGGGTAGATTGGGTTTGGAGTGGATTGATAATATTTTAAATCATACTGCTGAATCAGAAACAATAATATTAGAAAACGATGAAATGATACTACTTCCCGATTTAAAATGGGATAAAGAAACTTATAACGATATATATTACATGGCTTTAGTAAAAGATATATCTATTACTTGTTTACGGGATTTAACGGGTGATCACCTCAATTTACTTACCACAATTTTTAACGAAGGATCAGTAAGTTTTATACATTTTACAGTTTTCGCAATTTTTTATATTTTTATAAAAATATATTTTAGGATGCAATTTATCGAAAACATGGCTTAGAAAAAGAAAAACAGAGAATATACATACATTATAATCCATCTTATTATCATTTTCATGTACATTTTGAAAATATTGACAGCTGTTCTGGCTCCCATTATGCTGGAAAAGCACATTTACTTTTTGATGTAATACAAAATATTACACTGGATCCAGAGTATTATCAAAAAGTTAGCTTGCAAGTTATTTGTTATAATAAAATTATAGAATAATTTGTAGATTGTATATTCTACTTTGTATTATACATTTGTATATGTATTTACAAAAATAATAAATTTTATGTTTATTTTTAATTGAGCGTATAGATCCGTAATTTTTAAATTGAGGTATTCGGACCTCTAGATCTGTAATTTTATAGTGTTGTAATAAACTGTTTTAAATCATTTTAGAAGCAAGTTTGGTGGTAAATACGGCATTTTCAGGAGTATTTACTTTTTCAAGGCATATTTTTGTTTATAAATAACTTTACCATTGTACAGTTAGTTGTCACAGCATTTTTATAATTTCAAGTGATGAAATTTTCAGAATTGATAAAAGAATCTCAATTTTCATCAAAATGTTCTCCGAATAAAAAATTTATAGTAATTATTTTATTATTTTCATATTTTCATGCTTTTATTTAATTTGTATCAATTAGAAATTTTAAATATGGAAAATATTTAAATTTTATTTTTAATTCTAACCTTACCCAACCAATAGTTATTAAAGTAAATTCTGAATCTAATTAGTCTTAATTACATATTTTTTATCTACAACTGATTCTTTTAATTTAGGCTTCAACTTGCGATTATAGAATTATTATTAGAGACTATAAAGGACTTACTATTCATCATTTATTTCCCTGTGTTGATATTATACAATATATAGAGGTAATTTATTCGATTAATTTGCTTTGGATATTTTTTTGTGACCGTTTTAATTCCATTGAGAAAATTATTGTATTTTGATTTTGTTTCAGATCCTTTTAAATGGCCGAATGATGCCCTCTTACTTGTAGACCAATTTCAAAAATGTGGGATTCTATAATGGCACATAACATAAATCTAAATTCACGCATCTCAATTTTTTTTCTATGTCAGAAAAAGAAAACAGTATCTTCTAACGGTAATATGTCTACCGCCGATTAAAAAACAGTTTAATAAAACTTTTCAAAAAAAAATTTTTATTTCAAAGGAGAAAGGGTGTATTGAATACATTCTTTTATATATGTCTTGTTTTATGGTTATAATTATGTGGAAGATAATTTAAGTTGTTAACTTAATCAAATACCAAGAAAATCTACTTTCCTCTATATCAGTGGTTCCGATTAAAATAGTATACGGACCCCCATTTCAAAATATTATTTTTTGGACCCCAAACAAAAAATGAAATATAAACAATTTATGAAAAAATTGAAGATTTTTCTCATAAGATTTGGTAAAATATATTTTTTCAAAAAAATATTGGGAAAAGGGATTTTTCCCTTAAGTTAATAAAATTCGATTTTTAATTTTGTATTTTAAATTAATAAGTTGTTGCTCAAAAAATTTGGTAAAATCGATTTTTTCAAAAAAATTTTGGAAAAGGGATTTTTCACTTTAGCGTGTATATTTGTTAAGGTGGTTCAATTAGATTTTTTATTTTGGGTTTCGGATTAATAAGTTGTTGTTCAAAAAATGAATGTGAATGAAATGGTATTTTTTGTTAAATTTTATTAATGGTGGGATAAAAGTGGGATTTTTGTAATAATAATGTGACGTCTTCTAGGCTTTCGGATAAATTTCCAACATCTGGCAACTCTAATAATTATTAACATTTCTTATATAAAAATATGCAAAATGTTGATAAAATTTTTTGAATATTCTATTTGAATCTCACGGACCCATAGTTTCGGATCCAAAGGTGTGCTGGGACCCCAATCGGGAACTACTACTATATTTCCTTGTGTTTTAAATAATATTTAACACAAATCTATTTTTTGTGGCTAAAATTGGATAAATCAAATTGTTGTTAAAATAACTATATTATTGATGCCATGTTGGGATTTTCAACTCTACTAATACAATGCCATTTTTTTTAAAATGCAAAGTATCTGTATCATAATATATTCTAAACAATTTATTTAAATCACATTTTTAGTGGTCCAGTGATTCGAAATTTATATTATGCGGATTATACCAACGTGGAATAATCCAAGTTTGGTCTGTTGAAGATACAAATTGGAGATGTAAAATCGACGAAGGATCATTTGGATTAAAATCAGTTTGTTGGGCTCCTAATGGACGAAATATCATATCTACTTCTGATTTGAATGTATTTTATTGTGATATAATAATCAGTTAATCTCTAGCCATACTTTATATGCTAGAGCTGTATAGAGTCAACAGTGATCGAGATGAATTAACATTGTAATACACTTTACTCTAGAGTCTAGACACTTTAAAAATTGGTTCCTTTGTCTAATCTAACCCTGGCATTCTTAACCTTTTTTGTTCCATCGCCGCCTATAATAAAAAAAATTAATTTTTTCAAGATTATCACCCGCAAACATTTATCTAATGTTTAATCTAATTTTTGATATTTTAATAATTTATGATATAGTAAAAGTTCTATTTAACAGGATTTTTTGAATTTAGGTTATTTTTTATTTTGGTTGACTTTCTTTTATTAACAATAATATTTTTATATGACTTTGCAGAAATAGTTTGCGTATCGAGCTTCTTTTTGTTTCCAATAAAAAAAATTTTTTGTGTCATTTCTAATCAATGTGTCAATTTAAAATAGACATTTACTTCAAAAACCCAATCACATCTTGACACCCAAATTATATTCAAAATTTTTAAAAAGTGGGTGAAAAAAACTTCCCTTAAAAACCCCTATAAAATTTTGGTCCCAAAATTATCTTTAAAATTTTTTAAAATTGAGTGTAAAAATTAAAATATGATTAATTTATAAAATGTATGATTATAAATGGCTTGTATTTATTGCGTCAGTATTTTAAATAGTTTGTCAGTAAAAATATTAAATTATCAGTGTTTTAGGTGTCAGTATTTTAATTGGAAGGGCAGTAAAAAGATTTTTTTGTTAGTACTTTAAATATTTTTAATTTTATTACTGACAATTTTTGTTGAAAATACTGAAAATTTTAATACTAAAATACTGACAAATAAAATACTTCCCATTATAAATTTAGCAGGATAATGATGAAATCTATTATATTGTTCATCTTTTAACATTTAGCTTCAACTGACTATATGGTCAATAACATCAAAATCTGTTTTATACATAAAAAACCCTAAAAACATTGAAAAACGTAATATATTGATATTTTATTTTAAAAACTGTTAATTGTTCATAAACGTAGCTTTCGAATTCAATAAAGATGGAAGTCTAATGGTTGTGGCGGAACGAAAAAACCACCATGATTATTTGGGTATATTTGTAACGTGCAATTGGACCCTAATGAATGTATTGAAAGATATTTTAATGAATAATCTAATTTTTATTTAGACTTTTAAAATCGATTCATTTGATACTGTTGGATTTAAATGGTCACCTACTGATCCCTATATTGTAGTTTGGGATCATTGTATTCAGGTTTGATACATTTGTATTTTAAAAAAATATTTTTAATTAGTACGACATGTTTGTTTACAATACTGTTGGTAGTTTGATATATCGTTATTCCCCTGGAAGCATGATTCCTGGAATAAAAAAAATTGAATGGAATAGAACTGGTGAATTGCTGATTATTGGTTCTTATTCCAATCAAGTATTTGTTATTCAATTTACTCGTTAGATTTTATTTAGATAAAGCTATTCAATACTTTAACGTGGATTTTGTTACATACTTTTGAACACAATACTAATTTACCAAAATTATCTGAAACGGTTGATAATTTTTTAAATATGATAATCTAATTAATATAAGTACTACATGTTTTTAGTTTTTAAATTATACACTTCACGTTTCAAATTAATTCATTTTTATTTAGATTGTCTATAAAGAAACAGTTGCATCAGGTATTCCTACCGTTAACGGAAGAATGATTGAACCACCATCTAAATGTACTTTTGTTTTTCATTATAAAATTTTTTAATATTTAGTTATTCGAGATAAAGCCCACAAAATAACGTCAGATGAAATAAATTTACTTTCCTCTAAATGGCCAGTGTCATCGATTGGTTTTAGTTATGATTCTAATTTAATTTTTTCTTTCTATGGTATATTATTAATTTTCAAAGGTTAATTATTACATTTAGAACAAACTCCGAAAATTATTTGGATTTGGTCTATATACAATCTTGAGTTACACACTGTAATAATACTAAAAAATAACGTCAAAGGTACCTTTACACTTTAATATCTAAACATTATAATAATGTAGTGAAGGGTTCCCCATCTGTTTTATATTTTGATTAATATTTTTTTTTCTGTATTTTAGAAATAAAATGGAACGACATATCTAATTATCTGGCAATGTGTTCTTTCAATAATAAAGTGTATATATGGACAACTGAACAAGTTGTGTCAGCTGAAGTTCCACATGAAGGTAAATTTCAGGCGAGCAGACTTCAGTGGACAAAAGACAAATCCATTATTATTCATGGTTGCAATGAATACACCTTGTTAAAAATTCAATAAATATTTCAGTACCATACACCAGGTAGTCTCTGCCCTTTTTCGCTGTGGACCCCTAAGATGATATTACAAAAAACCTGTAGACCCTATCCAGTCCAGTACATCCAGGTGGTCATGTACATCATGGTAGACTGTAGAAAGATAGAAACAAAATTAATATTTGTCAAAGAGGAGATATTGTTATGAAATTAACCAGAATAAAGTTAGTTTTTTCGAAAAAGCTTCAATGTTAATTGCTTTCTATATCTATCAACATTCATAAAAATAAAATCAACTTTTTTTTGGAAAAACGACAACGTTACAAAAAATGTCTGTAACTTTCATAAATTCCGTGACATAAGTCCAAAAGTGCTGTGGACCCCGTTGAGAATTCCTACCATACACTATATAATACTATCTAAATTTTTTCTTAATTAGTTTCAAATCCAGACTATTATATTTTACATCGTGAATAAAAAAGTACAAGAACAACGCATAAAGTAGTTTTTAATAGTAACAAAAAAATGTTAATAAAGCTGCTCAAAAATTTAATTATGTGCCATATTCATTTTCAACATTTGTCAATTCTATTTTATGTAAAATTCATATGGCCTTGCAAACGAATGTGAGAACGAAATGATTACAATAAGTGATGAAATCGGTAAAATGGACTAGTATAAAAACAATACATAGAAAATAAAAATAGTAAACGAATAAAACACTGTAAAAAAAATTAGTATTTTGTATTTGAATTTATTCACATTATCCAATTATTCTGCCACAGTAGTTTTGCCTTTTTTGGGAACAAGTGATGGGTTGATGTGAGGAAGAACTCCACCTTGACTAATTGTGATTTTACTGAGTAGTCTGTTTAATTCCTCGTCATTCCTAATGGCAAGTTGAAGGTGTCTTGGAATAATCCTGGTCTTTTTATTGTCTCGTGCTGCATTACCAGCTAACTCAAGAACCTCAGCAGCCAAGTATTCCATCACTGCGGCGAGGTAAATTGGAGCTCCAGCTCCAACTCTTGGCGCGAAATTACCTTTTCGTAAATGTCGGTGAATTCTACCTACAGGAAACTGAAGTCCTGCCTTAGAAGATCTTGATTTCGTTTTGGATGTTTTTGATTTACCAGATTTTCCTCGTCCTGACATTATCTCGAAATTATGATGTAAAAATTATTTCAAAAATATACTGAAAAAAATGAATGCATTTAATTCTTATATAATATATATTTGCGCGTGCATAACAGATGTGTCATCGTCACTAAATTGCGTGGTTATAACAACTTTAACTGTAAATAGACTACTATGTTACCTACAATATTATATAGTTCAATATAAAGTTTATTACTTTATTACTTATTGAGGACAGATTAAAAATGAAATGACATTTGTTGCAAATTGCAATTTGTCATTAAAAATGTAATGATAAATGTTTTAATCTTTAATAATTTTCTAAGTAAATATAAGCAAAAAGTAATTTATGTTTGTCGTAATTTGAAGAGTAAAATTTAAAATCTCTACATGAGTGTTTCTTAACCGTGGGGCTATGCACTATTGGCATTTGAGAAATTTCACGAAATTATTAAAACTTATTATTATTATTAATAATCATGAATTAACTTAATTTAATATTAATTTTATTAATTCAAATGTTGTGCTAGCTTGACCGTTTTGATTAGCTGAATTAATAAAAAAAATAAATTTTTTTAATTGAATCGTTGTGTCAGCGCAAATATATATTAGATAAGAATTGAATGCATTCATTTTTTGAAGTGGGGACTGGGATTTATTAGGAGTGAAAGTAGGACCTAGCATAGAAAGGTTGGGAAAAACTGATTTATGTGATTTTCCATGAATTTATGCCATAAGGTAGCATACCATTCACGTGGTGCACAGTAGTTACAGGATTACAGGAACTTGGATATTATATTAATTATAATAATTTTAAGCATTATTTTACCGTAAAAAAGATTAATAAAACCTAAAATATAAATATCAAAAAAGTCAACAAATTGTTCAGTTAATTTAGAAAAATTTATAATTTATATTCTAAGCACTAAAAAACAAATTAATCCAAATTCAAATGGAAATTATTTCAATACATTAAATAATATCAAAAATATTATTTTTTTATACAAAAAATAAATTTAAGAGATGAAATTGCATACAAAAAACTAATCTGTAAAAACATTATTTTTAAAATTATCATTGCTAATTTTTAATTTCATTCCTAAAAATAGTCAAATAAATATTTATATGACAACTAAAAATTGAAAATTTTCAAAAAAGTTTTAAAAATGATCAATAGCGAATCATAATAAAATGTCGATTTTATTTTATTCCATTTGATATATCAATGTTTAAATAGGTTAGATATTTACAATTTGTGTTTTTATAATTTTTTGATACTTAAATATATACAATAATATGTCTGGACGCGGAAAAGGTGGTAAAGGATTAGGAAAAGGAGGAGCGAAGCGACATCGTAAAATTTTAAGAGACAACATTCAGGGAATTACAAAACCAGCTATTCGAAGATTGGCACGTAGAGGTGGCGTAAAGCGTATATCTGGTTTGATTTATGAAGAAACCAGAGGTGTCTTGAAAATATTTTTGGAAAATGTAATCAGGGATGCCGTCACTTACACAGAGCACAGCAAACGAAAGACTGTAACTGCAATGGATGTTGTATACGCTCTGAAAAGACAAGGTCGAACCTTGTATGGATTCGGAGGATAACTTTAATATTTGTATATAAATGACTAGTAAACAATACACGATTAATTTTAATTTAATTTTTATTGTAATATCATTGTGTCGAGGAACGAATAACCTGCTACTATTCCTCCTTCCGTTGCTTTTTTTGGTTTCGTTCTTAATATATATCCTGTTGTATTCGATATGATTTCTTTTTCATTACTACATTATATTAATTAAAAATTCATTCTATGCTGAAATTTTAAAAATAAACTTATTAATAAAAGTAAACAAGAATTGTTATTTTTATAGACCTATCATTAAATGTGAAAATCTTTTTTTGCTTAAATCAAATTTTATTTTTAAAATTTACTTTTTTATATCCACTAACCATGAAATCAGTTTGAAACAATAGATTTTTTTCTAAATCTATTTTTTCAAAATTATTGCATAAAGAGAATTTTTCCATTTGGTTTTAAATTAATTAGTCATTATTAATCAATCAAAATCACAATCAGTTAATATGTTGATTAGAATTAGATATCAAATGTTAAAAGAATAATTTTTTATTTTGCGGATCAAGTGAGTTTTTCCTTGACTCTTTGAAATAATATTTTATTAATGGTGGAATAAAAGTGGGATTTTTGTAATCTAGGCTTAAGTATAAATTCCCAACATCTGGCAACCACAATAAATATTATAAATAAACTAAAATTAAAATTTTTAAAATAAATTTTTTGAATGTCTAATGCATATAGTTTAGTTTAGTTAGAAACCGTAATCTGGAAGCACTATATTAAGGTGAAACCTAATAATTGTTCCAAAAACTCCTAATTCACTAATACCGTCTTCTAGAATATATTTAAAGTTGTCAAATTCAATATGATCAAATGGAGAAATAGGTGAATCAATTTTTTTCATGAGAATAAAACTTTTCATTTTTTTATTAAAATTTTCTAGACTCTTTAATTCCATCAAAAATTGTTTCAAGCTTTCTCCAGTATAATTGTTATCTAAGTAAAAAATTACGTTGTAATTGATTTATCGAGATGCCAAATTTTAGAATCGAAACCAGATCATAATAAAAAATTTAAAGTATTTTATCGAATTTTTTTTTGGGGTGTGAAGAGAACATTCCCTTCAATATATTCAACATTTTCTAATTTAAATTTTCAAATTGGCATCTTTTTGTCATTTTAGTATATTTTAATTTTAAAGTATCATAATTTGATAATTTTGGAAAAATTTTCTTTAAAATCTTTAAAACTTGGATGAAAAAATGTTATTTTAAAAAATCCCGTTTAATGATTAATAAAATCGATGATTATGCCGTTCTATAAATGTGATGACAAAAAGGTATGTTTTATTGTTAGAAATACACACTTGACGTATTTTCTAACACATGAACAAATCAACACCTTAAAAGTTAAATTTAATATGATAAAAGCCATAAAGGTTATAGATTTCATAGAGTTAACAAGGTTAAAGTTAAAATTGTATAGCTTTGAAATCGACTGGGTATGTTCAATGAAATGTTGTTTGTTCAATTGAAAAGCGTGCTAAACATGTCTGCTATGTAAGATCTATCACTTAAAAATAAACCCATTAATAATTAAATTAATTAAATAAGCCTTAATTAATAAAATTTCTTACATTATTAATAAAAAATATAATTATAGTTACTTTTATATTGTTAACCACCTTCTAACCTTTCATTAAGACACTAGCATCATGAATAATGACGTTACGAGGTATCCCTTTTCGGCTGTTATATAAAATTCTGGTTTTGAAATACCCTACTGTATTATAATGTTAAATAAAAAACATCTAAATTAGGGGTGTCAGACTCAATTTGCTTGGCGGGCCAAATGTGAAAAAAAATTATTACGCGGTCCGCACAAAAAAAATTTATATTATAACGCGGGCCGCATAATTGAGACCATGATCTAAATGCAGCAGCTAAGTCAACAGGCCTTGTAATTTTTTGTATCAGTCAAAAAAAGCTAAGGTTATATTGGAAAGTATATTCATAGCGATTAGACACTTTCCAAATCACCGCTCAGCACAGTTTTTACCTGTCTGATATCAAATTTTTAAAAGATATTAAAATGACTATGTCTCTTTAAAATATACAGTGTAGAATCTACCGTACCCGAGACTCCTCTTCAGTGGTGTCGACGAAATTTTGATAAAATGGGCCTCATTCGTCAAGATTTAGTATTAAAGAGCCTTTGATGCTGGTTAAAGCTATATAATACTATGCATTGTTTGGAAAAAAATTGGGGCGCATTTTTCAGTTTCGGTGGCTTCTAGCTTGGTAAGTTCGGAACTACAAATATATTCAAAATAGCAATTTTTCCACTGTTTTACTATGAACATTTTTTATGTTTAACATATCTGTTAAAATGTAAATTAACACCTCTTACCGGGCCGCAAGGTTGAAAATGTTGGGAAACGCTCAATATTATAATAAATAATTATAGAATATTCATTAAATATATACTTCCTCCTTCTCTTTGTGGTTTAAGATAATATTTATATGGATTCTCAAATATTTTTTGATATAAATCTTTGTTTTGTTCCTCGTCCTATTAATTTTTAATTATAATTGTAATTAATTAATTAAAATCTACTGTTTGTCATATTGTTAATATATTATAATAGGTTGGCTGTTTGTACTTTGTACAAAAATCTCCTAGCTGTGCTAAGGGCGGATTTTTCTACCTCCACCAAAAAATATAATCTTACATAAATGCCACTATTCAATATAACCAATCTTTTCAAGTAATGGTTTTCAAATTTGTCAAGACAATTTTTTATTATTAAATTCTAGGACCATTAATTATATCAAATTTTTTGTTTTTGTGTTCATTAAATAATTTCCCAAAAGAGGGTAAACAGTAAATTGCTTTTATGAACATGAAAGGTTTTAAAACTTTTTAATAATTTAACTGAAAAAAAGAGTATTAAATGCTATATTTTTTGAAATTCTAGGACTTGGGTTTTTTTAAAAATTTTCATAAAAACCCCCTTTGAAAATATGATCTAAAAATTTCCGTAAAAGTTTTTTTAAATAAAAGT
This sequence comes from Intoshia linei, assembly GCA_001642005.1. NCBI lineage: Eukaryota > Metazoa > Orthonectida > Rhopaluridae > Intoshia > Intoshia linei. The sequence goes on along the minus strand of LWCA01000433.1, from coordinate 14,845 downwards.
GCAAAAAAATCCCGTGTGTTTTTTGTGTGTGTTAACTGGAGATAACAATATGAACTGTAATTCTAGGAATATTTTCATTTTTTTAAATTTAAATTTATGATACAATTTATGATTTTAAAATCTGTAAACTAAAACTCGTTTGATTTGCAAAAAAAAAGATAATTTTGATTTTTGATTGATAAGATGTGAGTTTCTGAGATTTACATTTTTCTTACATTCACGCCCGGTAAAAACTATAAACTAAAAATGTGGAATTTTTAAATTTAAGACTCTTAGTAATTGAAATAAACGATAATAGACAGACAAAGAGTTTTATATAATTTTGTACGTGAGGATGGAAAAAGTTTGAATGGTTTTTTTGGAAATGTAAAAAAATAAAAAACTACAACATAGCCAGTAGGAGTGTGTGGTTAAGTCTTAGCCAACCATGTGTATACCATAAAATCATATTGTTCCATGAATGATTCCTTGAGTATACTTGCATCGGATCTAGCTCTATCTATATCATTATATGCATCATATAAATGATTAAATAGTATGGATTCGTCACATAACAACTGCGTAACTCTCTTACTACCCGACAATTGAGCTCCTATATCGGGAACTTTCACACAACTATTTAAATGCAAGTCTTGGTAAATTTTGTAGTACTGTATAAAAATATATATTAACGTTATACTATTATATAATTAAAGTGTAAAAATTAAATAAAATAACAGATATGAGTTACATTATCTTTTTTGAAATGCTGTGGATCATAACCGTTCCGAAAATAGATTAATCCGATTCTTTTGTTGTCTCTAATTTTTAGAGGGTACATTTTTATTATTTACTATTATATATGTTAATTACACGTATAAATCGAGGTAACCATTATTTTCGATTAATTCGTAATTGTCTAATTCTTCAAACGAATATCTTATAGTGGGTATATTCATCTTTTCTAGCTCAGATTCAATAATAAATTGATCAAAAATGTTTAGTTCATTACTCGACACAAATACCAGCAAATATATTCTAAATATAATAATGTCCAACAATAATTTAACGTATCATATCAGCGATTCCCAATCTTTGAAAAGTTTTGTAATACTAATATAAGTACCATGTTAAGAAAAAAATTTCTAACCCAATAATGCTTATCAACAAAGCCGAACCTACAAGCTAAAACCACGCAAAACAAAAAATGGACCTAAAAAAAATAGCAAACAATGTGTAGTATCATATAGCCCTAGTTACCTCTTCAATGATCTTGACTTTAAATTTTAAATTGTACACACAAAATGTAGTTATGATATTCAAGAATATAATTTCTAATGTTCAATGGAAAAATGAGGCCCTTTTTTGCAAATATTTCGCCATGCCCTGGAAGAGAAGTCTCGGTTACGGTACATTCGGCTCATCTAATTAATGTACGATTCATGATAAATACTTTATATGTGAATATGTAATATACAATATCCATCATCTTATATTATCCATTTAAATTTATTTGTGGAGTACCGTTTGGCAAACGCGATAATACGATAAATTATTACTTTTCCGAATTTTCAAAAAATTTTTCCAATTCCCAAATATTTTTAAACGCTTTAATAGTATCCATTATATTATTTTTTTGTGTCTATTAAATTTAAATTATATCAATTGTAAATACGTTTTGAAAAGTATAAATCCCAGTTTTACATCATACATCAACTCTAATTGATATATTACATACTTATGTTCCTATTAATCTTTGGAGGTGATCGATGATCACGTGAATTAGTCAACTGGTTTTCAAACACCTACTATATAATATTTAAATGTACCTTAACATAATTAGGTAATTTTTTTACATTTTCATAGATATATTGATGAAATTGATTCATTTTGGAGCCAAGTCCGATAAATGCGCATGCAATGGTATTTATTTCTACTTGTTTTAAGCTAATTTGTTTATCATCATCTTGGTGTATCAAATAATCACTGCGAAGAATTAGCATCCTTGACCTCTAGATTTTTAAATCATAATGTATTATTTATACATTAATTTAATTTAAGTTCAATTTTTACCTTTTTATATTCAAAATTGAAATAATTTTGAAAAATTTGAACCAAAAAATGTAAAAACTTGTCATTTTGAACTAGTGATTTGTGTGAATGTAATATAAAAGTATAATCTTTAGAAATTTGATTAAATAATTCATTTATTATTGATTGTAGTCTAATGGCTCTGTCGTATAAAATTTTGGGGTACATTCTTGATGACATTGTCACTGGGGCCGGTTTTATGTCATTTTTTCTAGATTTCATCAAAAGACCACTACCACAATGCAGATATTTGTAAATTTTATCAATTTCTTTAAAATCCATATGTATTTTGTAACTTTATTAATTTGTTGAATTTTTGTGTCACTTATAAATTTTATGAATTAGTTACACTTTAATTATTTTCATAAACTCTTAACATATTTTTTAGTTTTGCTATACTCGTATATCACTATCGTATCTGGGTTGATTTTAATTATAGGAGGATACATGACTAGCATTATTTTAAGTCGCGTTAGAGCTCAATTTTGGGCGGAAACAGGTGATGATAATTATGCCATTTCACCAACTAACGGGAATATCTGAATACCACTTGGGAATAAGAACAATCAAACTAAAAAAATTAATTCAGAGAACTGAATAAAATAATTATTTCATGTAGTGGTATTACGTCAGTTTCCCCAGTTTTTTTCAGACGTCCACTAGAATAAACTGTTTATTCCGCGTCATTATATTTAATTCGGCAGTGTCGTAAGTTACGACTCGTCAATTGCATACTTTTTACATAGTAGAGAAAAAGTGACAATATAAAACCAAATTCTTTACAGTGCTTGTATAATATTGAATGTCTGTCTGTCTGTGTTTGTCTATCTGGTACCGTTCATTAAATTAAAATTTGAACATTGTAATTAAAATAGTTGAAAATTTTACTTGCTAAAATTCAAAAAAAAGCCCCTTTTTAATTCAGCTTTTCAGGTGTGATGCAGTATAGCAAATTTTCTCCGATATTGATTCCTTAAGGGTCAAAAACACAAATTACATTATTTTTAATAATCAAAAGTCCTAGAATTTTATAAACCATAAATCTGTGCACGTTTTTAAAATCATAAACATCATGATAAATACCAATCCCAAAAAACTGCATTTTCACAATCAAATCTCAAATTACTCGCTTTTTAAAAAATGAAATCCTCGAATTTTAAAAATATTACAGCTCATAGCGTTGTCTACACCAACTATTCTCAACGAGGTCCATGTGGACACAAGGGGTCCACAGCAGTTTTTTGGATACATGAAAAATTGTATAGCTAAATTATTTACAAAAATAAAATAAAGAGAAAAATGATATTTTCGCAATGATAATAAATATTTCTAATTAACGCCATCTAATTTAACCCTTTCACTATTGTGTATTTTATACTATACACAGGAATTTCTAGTCACACGTCTGTGTATTTTATGATATGTTGCATAGAATGTGTACATTGTACACTGTACAACTGTGAAATGTACACATTCCACGAGTTAGTCGTAAAATGTGTAAAACTTTCATTTATATTTTAGTTTAATTTTGAATTTTAGAAATTTTTTTTGAACCAAACTTTCAAGGTGGGTTTTTAGGAAATTTCCTCTAAGAATTGTAAAACTCGACTCCTCTTACTTTCTTAAATAAACTGGAACAAATAAACATACATAGATTTTTAACCATTACTTTATATTAGTAAGGATAAATTGTTTTTCAATGATTTGTAAATTTTATATATTACCTAATAAATTAATAAAAAAGTTAGTTTTTTTAATTGTAGGACCGTGTATTATGTCAAGGACAAAAGACAATTGGGGTTTTTAACCCGTAAGATGTGAGTTTGAAATTAATTTTGCTAAGACCCGGAAAAAACTGTAATTGAAATGTGGACTTTATAAAATTCTAAGACTGGTAGTTATTAAAATAAACGGTAACACACACACAAACAAATATTGCATAGCATATTATAATATATANTCTTTTGTCAATCTCATTGAAACAATTATTTCATCCAATTGAGATTGGTTTAAAACATTTTGAGAATTCTGAGAAAGTTCAAACTCCGAACTAGATTCAATTGGTGATTGCGATGATTCATCCATTGCATCTGATGGATTAGTCTCCACGATAAATTTTCGAGAAATTGGAATTGTCGATGATGGTAGATCAGGATATTTGGACCAATTTTTGCAATTATTTTTAGGTATTGATTTACAACTGCAATAAAAATCAAAATCACATCTAGGTTTTTTCCATATTCTAGGCTTCGCAAATTTATTATTTTGTTGGTATAAAGACGCATGACAGCTTGAACACATAAAGCAAGGTGTCCAATCATTTAATTCCACAATGCATTCATATTTTAAATGGTATAAGTTCAGCCAGTTTTCAGAAAATTCGTATTTTTTATTTTTTAACTTTAAATAAATAAAATTATATTAAGTAAATATCATAGGCAACATAATCCTATTATGTAAAAAGGATTAGTGGAATTATTCCCGATTGCGAGCGGTATATTTGATACGAAGCATATCATAGTAACTGTGAAAAAATAAGTATTATTAATATATAATTTTATCTGAGATCAATTTTTCAATGTCAAACAGTGTAATAGTTAAGCTAGTTTCATATTTCATTTCAATTTATGATTCATTTATTTATTAAATTTTTTTGTAAAAATATAAAAAATAAAGATATTTTTCTAGAAAATTAGTCCCCGGTTAAGAAATTTTGGGTTATTTGGATGAGTACTATATTTTAATATTCTAAGCGTTAAAAATTTAATATATTAAAATTAAAACTTTAATTACAATTTAATATTAGTAATATTGGAATACCTTATGAAGACAGAGAAGCTAACGATGCTTTAATATTTGGTTTTACTGCATCGTGGTTCATAGAATTATTCGAACAAAATATAAAAAATCCTATATATCACCAAAAAGAAAAAATTGACATGTCTATAAGTAGTACATCAAACTCATTAAATAATAACATTACCAATAACCATTTAAATATCAATGACATAAAATACATTGTTGCACATTATCATGAATGGCAGGCAGGACTGGGTGTATTGTATATGCGAATAAATAAAGTGAATGTAGCCACCATATTTACTACTCATGCTACATTACTTGGTAGATATTTGTGTGCCTCTGGAAAAACTGATTTTTACAATAACATGGATAAGGTATATTTTTTAAATGCAGAGTTAATACACTTGGGTTTTTATATTCAATTTTTACAATCTGTTTATTAAATTTTTCAAAAAGTTTTGTAACTAACGATTTTCAAATTTCATTTAAATTTAAATTTACTGCTTTGAAATTAATATTTTATTTATAATAATTATATATAGTGTTTGCTACTGCTAGTGTCTAAACTCCATCTTTTTAATTAATTTGAATAAATTTTCTTTCATAGTATAATCTTGATTATGAAGCTGGCCAACGAAATATATATCACCGATATTGTATAGAACGTGTTTCAGCACATTGCGCTCATGTTCTCACCACAGTTTCGGAAATAACCGCTCTAGAAGTAAAACATTTATTGAAACGAGAGCCTGGTATGAAATTTCATTTTAGTTGAATGAGAAATTATATTTTAAAATTTTAGATGTAATCACACCGAATGGACTGTCGATTAAGCGGTTTGAAGTTGCCCATGAATTTCAAATACAACATTCAATGTACAAAGAAAAAATACACGAATTTGTTAAAGGTCATTTTTATGGGTAATTAGTATTATTATTAAAGTTTTAATTATATTAGTATAACGTACTTAAAATTGATTTAGTCATTACGATTTCAATTTAAATAAAACCCTATACTTTTTCTCTGCGGGTAGAAATGAATTTTCAAATAAAGGTGTCGACATATTCATTGAAAGTTTGGCTAGATTGAATTATATGATGCAGGTGAATTTTAATATAAAATATCTTTCTATTTTGAACAAATTGACCTAGTTACTATTTTATCTTTTTAAAATAAGTGATCTTTATTATGATTTATTAGGTTTTAAAATGACCAGAAGTACGAATTTTTGACATATGCTATATGTCATATACAGTGCAACAAAAAAAGTTTAAACTTATTTAACCCTTAGATAGTTTGATTTTTTTACATGAAATTTTATAAAAGCTAATAATCGAAAAAGCTCAAATGTCAAAAACCTAAATACATAATAAACAATACATATAAACACGCTTTTATCAAAAAGTGAGGTAGTATAACAAAAAGTATGCAAATGGAATGTTGAAACTTTAATATTTAAAAATTTTTGTGTGTGTTAACAGGATACAACTGTACCACCAGTAAATTTTTTTAAATTCTAGGGCTGTTTTCATATAAAAAGGGGTTATTTGTGGTTTTGGCCCTGAAGATATATAATTTTTGTCAATTTAAATTTATGATAATGTTTATGATTTTAAAATCTATATCAGCGTATATATTTTTTTAAATTCTCCAACTTGTTTGATTTTTAAAAAAATAGACAATTGGGGTTTTTGACCCGTAATATGTGAGTTTGGGAGGTTAAAATTTATCTTATTATATGTCCCGGAAAAAGCTGTAATTGAAATGTGGACTTTATAAAATTCTAAGACTGGTAGTTATTGAAATAAACGATAACACAAACAAATATTGCATAGTATATTATAATATGCTATGATTATATAAGTAAGGATGTTTTTAATTTTATTATTCAAATTTGATTTAAAAATATTTAAAATTTCTACAAGTTCGGTTTTCCTTAATTATATTATGGGTTTTTGGGTTTAGATTAAGTATTTAAGATTAAGTGTTAGTTTTTTCTCATGGATTTAGTAAAATTGTATTTTTTAAAAAAATATGAAAAAAAGGGGATTTTCTCTTAAGTTTGGTAAAATTGCAAAAAAAAATTAGAAAAAGTGGATTTCTTCTGGAAAAAGTTTTCCGAACTACACAATGAATTAAATTTCACTACAAACTACTACATTGTATAAACGTTGCAAAAATGTATACGTCGTATTATAATATTTGTATTATGATGACAGTTATGCATATAAATATTGTACATATTGCATAATAATATACAAAAAATAAATGTTTGAAAATTTACCTATCATAAATGGTTTTTTACATTGCAACTTATTAACAAATTGTATCCAAATTATCAATATTAACGCTCTACAATCAAACATAAAATTAAATTTCTTATTTTAAAACAATTTTAAATGGAAATCAGAGTAGATAATTGCAGTCTTAACTAGTGTAATTTTCGTTACTTTTTCAAAGCATAAGGTGTACTGTGTATACTGTACAGCTGTATCAATAATAGTATATTTAAATAGCGTGGTTTTTTAAACTTGGCAAGTCGTAGAATGTGTAAAACTTTGATTTAATTCATATCAAATAATTTAATTGCGATTTTTTTTGAACCAAACTTTCAAGAGGGGTTTTTAAGATTTTTAGAAAACAAAATTATTGACTAGTTATCAATGATTTCTGTGTCAAATATCGTGTTTCCAGTTATAAATTTTATATTTAATAAATTGAATTAATTATTTTTAAAAACATTTCATATAAACATCAAGTAATATTAGGATTATTTTTAATCTNCGAAGTAGTATGAATAAAATTATTAACATACTATGATAATGTTTATGATTTTAAAATCCGTATCAGCGTATATATTTTTTTAAATTCTCCAACTCGTTTGATTTTCAAAAAAAAGGATAATTGGGGTTTTTGACTCGTAAGATGTGAGTTTGAGAGGTTGAAATTTATCTTATTATATCCCGGAAAAAACTGTAATTGAAATTTGGCCTTTATAAAATTCTAAGACTAGTAGTTATTGAAATAAAGTAGAACACACACACACAAACAAATATTGCGTAGCATACATGTATTATATTATTATATAATTATATACAAGTAAGTAAGGATTACTGTGTTATTATATATTTATTACTATGCCACTTTTATCTCAGTCATTCCTAAACTTGCTATAAAATCTCCCTTTACAACCAAAAAATTTATCAACGCCTCACTTTATATTATATTAAATACTAGTAGTATATTTTATTTTATAAAATCGCCCCCTGGGTCGATATCCCACTTTGGGAACCCCTGATTTAAAGGATCCATAAGTTATGGACCATAACTGCGGTGGTGTTTATTGCGCTATTCCACCGTTATTAATTTTTTTACTATATTTAGTTGTTTTGTATTATTAATTTTATGTTATTTATTTGATAAAATGTTTTATATTTTATAATAAGAATGTATATGATATATAGAATGTGTAAAACTGTGAAATGTACACATTCTATGGGTTAGTCGTATTAGAATATTATAATATATATAATACGTATTAGAATGTTTGAACTAGCAAAATCCAATGGGAAAAAAATACCATATTAAAGATTTTCTTAATTAAAAATTTTAATGAACCACATTTTTGGTTTAACATCCAGTTAAATTTCAGTTTGTAAAATTAAATATGTATACTTATTAACTGTTTTTATTTTTGTCCCTATTCAAGTATCGCAATAAAAATAACTTATTTTAATTTTCCATCAAATTCGAATTAGCTAATTAATAAATAATTTTTCAATGATATTTATTAATCGCTAATTCACACTTTCTATATCATTTTTATATTTTAAAATTCGGCTAAATTACAGTTAATCTACTTAATATTTTGTCCCTATTCAATATACAATGTATACTATACATAAACAAATGTAAATATGTCAATATAAAAAATTTCAATTCTCGCGACCCTTGAGCGGCAGCGGCCCCAGTTGATAAATGCTGTCTTAAAGTGATTGAGATAAACGGATGTAGTCAACGTTTTAAAAAAAACTGGAACGTTCATGTCTAGTCGGAATGGTATTTTGAATTATTATTAACAATAAATAATAAATAAACCTGTATATTATAAAATTGATGTGAGGTAAATGTAATTCTTTAGTAATTATTATTTAAAAATTCATATACATACTGGTATTGATGTCTACTTTTATTAGTAATATAAACTGATTAAACAAATTATATTTATTTATTTTGTGTGTATCTGAATATTGGAATTAATTTGGTTGTAGCCAGGGCCATAGAGAGACAAGAGTCAGATAAAAATGGTAGGATCTTATATAGCAGGAGTGGCCAACCTGGAAAAAACTGTAATTGAAATGTGGACTTTATAAAATTCTAAGACTGGTAGTTATTGAAATAAACGAATTGAAATGTGGACTTTATAAAATTCTAAGACTGGTAGTTATTGAAATAAAGTGAAACACACACACAAATAAATATTACGTAGAATATTATACAGTTTAATTTAAAATAGCAGCTCATTTACTTAAACTAGCAGTAGAAATAATAAATTAGCAGTAGATTTATAAAAGTAGCAGTAACATTTAACACAAATTGATAGTATTATTTTTTAAATTTAACAGTAATATTGTTGATTTTTACAGTAAGTTTTTAAAAATTAAATATTAATTTTTACAAAATTTTGCTCAATGCACATTTGCACAATATTTATATCAACTGGAATAAGCTGTATAAGAATAATTTTTTTAATTAATTGTAGGACGGTTATTATTTAAAATTTTTTTTAATACAATAAATTTATTATACAATAATGTACATTGTACATGTAATATAGTAAAATTCTGGTACATATGTAAAATAGTTTCATAATAAAAAAAAATTAATCCAAAGTGCTTTTTTTACGGTGAAGGCATCATTTACTCAGATTCATATTTTTTGTGTGTGTTCACTGGATATAACTGAAGCTGAGATTTACCAAAAAGTTAATTATTTTAAAACGCGTTACATATTATAACATATTATATTATATTATTATTACATAATATAAAGTAATATATAGGCTGATTATTTTTGTGAACAAAAGGAAAATTGTGTTTTGAGCCTGAAGCACTCAAATTTGAAAATGGAAAGATGGATATAAACACGCCCTGGGAAAAACTGGATTTAAAAATTAGAAATTGAAGTTTGTTAAATTCTACGACTGACAATTTTTCAAATAAATAAACAGTAAAACGTTAACACAAACACACACACCGACATTCAATTTTATACAAGTAAAAGATACAAAATATATGTATAAATAAACCCCAAAAATTAGCCCTAGTATTGTGTTCCCTGATCGGACTATATACACAGCACAGCTTGGCATGATCCATACATATCAATATAAGATAATTTTTACACAACCAAAAAATTTTTCAACGTTACCTATTCATTTAGAATAGTAGATCCTCAGTATTGTCTTGGTTAAATCAATTAAAAACACTTTTATAATTAAGTTAAAATGAAAAATTTTAGAAAAACGGTTGGGCAAGGTAAGGAGTCTTAATCTTTATTAAAATATTAAAGATAAATTTAATCTATGGAGTTACTTCTTGGCTACCCTAAAATTTTAAGCCTCTTCTTTTATAAAATTAAAATATGGTAAAAAACGGTAAATACGTTGAAGTGTTATGCTGTGACAAAAGGCGTTGTGTTAATATATTAGTGATGGCAGCCAACTAAAACTAAATGTGTTAAATTTAATATTATTTTCAGAAATTTTTTTCTAGTATGTTTTTATTAAAAAAATTTTAGATCAATCCAAACCGTCAATTAAGTCAAACAACTTGATGATGGAAAATAAGTTAAAAAAAATAATTTTTACATTTATTTAGATTTAAAAAATTGATTCTCTTATGAATTTTTTCAATTTATGGAAATATTTGTAATCTTTATTTTCTATATTACGATAGAATATTGATAGTTTACAGACAAATGTATTAATAATACTAAACATTACAACAAGTTTTCCCATACTCTTAAAATTTAAGGTTAAGTTCATTTAAATGCAAGAAAAGGTCAGTATAAAACATAAGACTAACAATCCAATCGTTATTATCTAATTGAGTGTTATCTTTATATCTTAAAAATGTTTTAATTTTTGATAAGCATTCCACAAAGCGCCCAAAAACTTTACCTCTACTGAGCCTTTGATATTGCTGTACATAAGCAGTCCATTACAACTTGATTTTACTTTCTTTAACATCAAAGTGAATTCTCTTTTGTGTGAGTCGCGTGCTTGGATGTAATTAATGATTTTCGTTACAGTGATAGTGATAACAACCATATTTAAGTGACTCAGAGCGGTTTTAGAGCAGAGTACTTCTTGGTGTATAATGCAATGAAATCCAACCAGAGGATTTTTTTATTTAAAGTCAACTTATATATTTTTTCAAGTGTTTATTTTATACACGCAAACACGTACTTTGCCATCACTGACATATATCCTTTACTTATATAAAATTGAATGTATGTGTGTGTTACCCTGTAATTAAAAAATTCAGTTTCTAATGCAGTTTTTCGCAGTTCGTGTTTATATTTATTTTTTAGTTTCTGTAGTTGAGTTGATCGTGTTCAAAAACACAATATTTCGTATTGTTTAAAAAAAATTACCTCACAAATTGAATAAAACATACTTTCTGGGACGCGTTTTAAAATGATCAATAATTTCAAAAATCTCAACCTCAGAAACGCATACCTTCATAGTCAAAACCACAAATTATTCTTTGTTTTAAAAATGAAACATGTCTTATTTTTATTGAAAAAATAAATTCTGGGATAATTTTTAAAATTATAAGCATTATGATAAATGGCAACATCCAAAAGGCTATTTTTATGACTAAACCCCCAGATTACCCTGTTTTAAAAAATGAAAATAATACTATAATTACAAAAAAATTACAGCTGATACAGTTATATCCAGTGAACACACACAAAAAATTTTAATCTGACAAAGTGACGCCTTCATGGTAAAAAAACTCTTTAGTATTCATTTTTTTTATTTCGAAATTCTTTTATTTATACAGTTTACAAAAAGTTTTAAATAATTAAATAAGGTCCTAAAATGAAAAAAAAGTTTAATCTGATACAGCTTATTCTACTTAATATATATAAACCTATTTTTAATACAAGATAACTAAGGAATTGTTGCAAATTACGCATTAATTTTGAATAGCATCCCCAGTAATATAGTCAATAGGTAATATGACCAATGGCCTTAACCCATACTCTCTCCATGGACCAAGAAACACCTTCTACGCTTATACATAGAATAAAGAATAATATACCTTTTATTTATGAGATTATTGTTTCTATAATATATCAATAAAATTCTGAATGAATGATAAAATTTGAAATAAATAATATATATTTGTAATGATTCGTGTTGAAAACATTATAAGTGTATGTAACATTGAAGATAAAGTAGATTACATTGAAATATAATGGATATTGTGACACATAAAATATTATTTTGATTTTAAAATACGTGTATACAATAAATTTTATTTAAATTACATTCAAACGAACATAAATCTAATATTAGCTAATTTAAAAAGATTTTGATCTACAGTAAAATAGCTAATAACTTTAAATTATTAAGTATGTACGTCGTAAATTGTAAATAATATTATGCAATTCATCAATGAAATACAAATTTAAAAAATTATCAATTTGACGTCCAACAAATCTTAATCAAACTGGTCACTCAACTTTCCAACACAGTAAATAATTTTCGCTATCTCACATTGTTATAACATGGTCATTGGGCAATTCTCATCTTGAGAATTATATTTTTAATATACGTTTATTAATTTTCAACATTAAACGTCAACAAATTCAACTGCCTTTGAAATACAATATAAAAATGTACCTTATCCTTTTTAAACAATTTCAATTTTTCCCAATTTTTGAAATTTTAATATTTCAAATCATAAGCATTATAGATTAGCTGAAAAATTCCAATATAGAAATTTTGTAACAAATTGAAACTTTAAATTGAATATTTACATTATTGATTATCACATAATGATATACGAGTAATAAGCCAATCTAGTAACCTTTTTCCATAATTTTTGCAAAATTCTAATATAGTAATATAGACTCATAGAAAGTTGGTTGTGGAAATAACAAAATTTAAAAATTTGACACACTTATTTTTAGATTGCTCAATATTGGTCAATATTAATCCGTTTTTTGATATTGACGTTTTTTATAAAAATGCATTCACATTTTTTGGTTTGTCGTTCATTTTAAATACAATTGTCTAATTAAATTCCATAATCGATATACCTACTAATATCAAATCAATTTAACTTTTTATTCATTCATTCAATTTTACATTCGCAATGATTTTAACCGATTTTACCCAATTTGTTAATAACACAAAATTACTAAATTTACACATTTTATTATAATTATATATCAATAATATTACAATTTATTGTTGTAATTATATTATTAAACTATATTATTGTAATTTGGGTTTTGAATTAAAATGAAATTAACCTTTAAAATATGACTTTATATTGAACCCTTTCACTATATTTTTTCGGTCCTTTTTTAAATATTTAATAAGAATGATTATTTTTATTTTTAATATTAAATCATTTTATATGGATTAAATTCAAATTGAATTGTCGACGTGTAGTGAAAATCACAAAATTTATTTAGACTGTGAAACGATTAATACTTTATTTTAATTTATTATACATTAATTTTAGTTTACATCATTTTTGTTAGAAAAAAATTAATTCTTATTTCATTAACTATTTTCTCTTTCTAGCAGTTTATATAACCCGACAAATAGAATTTCCTAAAACTAAATACATGTATGCCTTTTTATTATGTTTTAGATTATCTTTATGATTCTATTTTTTATAAAAAATGTACTATGTACAATTTAATATATTCAATCTGGTTAATTAAATCAATTTTAATTCGGTCATAAATAAATATAAATGGATAAGAATCAATATCATTTATAATTATGGGGATTTTAAGAATTTAAAAACACATTTAAAAGTAAAAAGAGTAGGTTATGTTCTTAAATGTCACATCAAAAAGTAAGTATAGTCGATTATCATTAAAGTCAAAATGATTAACCCATATACAAGTACTCAACCTCTTTAAATGCAACATCTAATTCAACATATAAAAAGTGTGATAGTGTGCCATAGTGATAGTATATCAGTGGATACAGATATAGATTTCAGGACCCCTTGGGTCCAAAGCTGAAGCTGGAAGTCCATGAAGTAAATAAATATTAATAATATTTAAAATTTGATTATATGCGTATTAGCGTGGGCAGACGATGAAAATTTTATGGATAAATTATTCGATTGAATATTAAATTTAATACAGGCTAATTCCAATGTAACGGAATTCCTAGATAATAGATAGATTAACGGATAGTGAATTTTCTCAAGAACAAACATTCCGTAAATTTTAATTTAAAATGACTACTAGCATTATAATTATATTAAAGCTTTTTCTGTTCAAAATTAAAAGCTTTACATACAATCCAGTGCTTTCCAACCATTATTGGTTGGTGACTCATATTTCAATAATCTCAAAAAATTTCGCGGCACACCAATAAAAAAAATAAATGATTGATTAATAAATACAGTTCAACCAATTTTTTTCTAATAATAATCTGAAAATAAGCTATGTAGAATTATTGATTCTTATAATATATAAAAAAATGTATAAATTGGCATTATGTGAATAAAATTAAACAAATACAAAAATAATGGCATCGTTTCAAATACAGTCCATTATGTATATTAGGCATTCTCAACTCTTTTTCGCTGTGGATCCCTATTATGATATTACAAAAAACCGGCCCACCGGTGGTATATCGTAACATTGGTGGAAATTTCACTAATTAATTCAAATTTTTAAAAATTTAGATTAATTTAATGTTAATTTT
>LWCA01000646.1:0-21445 GCA_001642005.1 Intoshia linei | reverse complement strand
ACACATTGAACGCGTTGTGCGTGCTGCTAAAATTGAGACATTCAGAATTAAAAACATCTATTTTTTTACATGTTTTTTCAGCTAGATTCAACCGTTAATTGTATATATAATTAATTATGAAAATAAAAATATGTCAATTTCATGAAAAAGCGGAGAATTTAATTTACCAAATTTCATCTTTATAATAATGAAGCATGATATAACTTAGTACTATATTGTATTAAATCTAGTGTTCTATTAATGGAACACCGGACAGTAAAAAGTTAAAAGTTCGTAAAAGTGGATTATGCCCTTAAGGCTAGGTAAAATTGGATTTTTCCATTAAAGGTTGGTTTTACCCATAAGGGTTGGTAAAATTGGGATTTTTCCTTAAGAGTTTGTGAAAGTGGATTTTTCCCTAAAAAGTTTTTAAAACCGAATTTTTCCTTTTAGAGTTGGTAAAACTGGAATATTTCCTTTTAGAGTTGATAAAATTGGGATTTTCCCTAAAGGGCTTTTAAAATCAAATTTTTCCATTAATGGTAGGTAAAAGTGGGTTTTACCATAAGAGTTGGTAAAATTGGGATTTTTCCTTAGGGGTTGTAAAAGTGGATATTTCCCTTAAAGGTTGGTAAATTTTGATTTTTAGTAAAAATGGTTAGATTTCAGTAATAATGGTTAGTTTTCAGTAAATATGGTTAGTTTAAGAATATTCTGATTAATTATAATCGTCTCACTACATATTCGTTTGAATGCATATATTTTATATTCATATATTTTATAAATCAAGCACAGTCAGGGACATTTTGTCCACACACGAAAAAAACTATTGCCTTGCGACACCCCAAATATCTACTTTCTCTGTTTAAATTATTTATTCTACCAAAAATCGAATATGCGAGCCAAGTTTATAACCCATTAAAAAAGAAGAATATAAAACGTCTCGAATCTATAAACAAAAAAATCTATTCCGTTCTAATGTCACTTCAACATAGATCACTCATGGACCTCAACCTCATACATAAAATACTAAATTCAAACATAATCTCACCTATCCAATTTAACCACACAACAACCCGACAAAATGAAAAAATATTTAAAAAACGATTTGCGACAAATCCCCACAAAAATTCGTTCTACAACCCAATAACGAACCACTGGAACCAACTACCCAAAGCAATTACATCAGTCAAATCCTTAACAGTTTTCAAGAAGCAAACCACAAAAGTTAATTTTAAAAAAACTTACTTAAAGCAATATATATTGTATACAAGCAAATTGCTTACTTCAATAAATCATTATTATTAAAAAAAGTATAATTAAAATAAAGTTAACAGAAAACTAAATTTAAAATAAATTTAAGTCTTAACATTTATATAAATTTACTGTAAATTAAAATTTCATTGGAAACTATTCATTAGCAATATAATAAAACAATTTAAAGTTTATTAAATTCATAAGGTATTTTTTCAAACAGTTTCTAATTATAGGTATGTTTTTATTGTATTTTTATAATTTTTTTAATGTAAGAGTTTCCAATTATATTTTATTTGTATTTCAAGACATAAATCGGGTCGAAACTTTGTTTATTTTTGTAGAATAAAAATTGGTCATCTGTTATAACCACAATTTTCTGAAAGTTAAGTTTCTGAAATTTGTTTTAAATCGAAGTTGTACTCTAAAAGTAATTTGATTTAAATCAGTTTAATTTTGATGAAATAAGCAGTAATAGTCACTTTTTGTTAGTTCAAGAGTTATATAAATCTCATTTTGAAGGTTAAATAGATGTTCCATTACATTTTGTAGACCATTTAATGTTTTAATCCTTATGAGACTGCTGATTTTCAAAATTGAAAACAAAAAATTTCACTTTTGAAATGTTAAGAAACACTAAAATTTAAAGCTTAAAATTCTGAAATTACAAATGTCACTGATTTGTAACGTGAACAACTTAAATTTGGCTTAGAATTAGCAATAAAATGTATTTAATTTATGATACGTAATTACAATCACCTCAAGTGACTCACGTGATTGTATTTTATTAGAATATATTTTATTTTTGGCACAAAATAAAACATTGATGATAAAATTAATTTTTACGCATATTACATGTTATTGTATGAGCAGTAATTTGTTCATAATTTATATTGGTACCACCTTATTTTGGTTTGTATACAAACCAATGTAAATTTATGAGTAGTTTTTGTCATCTATACATGCAATTGTCTCGTAAGGGTTAAAAATTGAAAACGAAATGTTTGACAATAATTTTTATATTTTAATCTAGATTCAAGTTTATAGATGCATTTTTGAAATTTGAAATTTTGCTGATTTTATAAATGATAAATTTTGATTATTCATATTGACACAGGAATTGAAAGGTTGGTTAAGATAGTTTAACCAATGCCTATATTTTATACGTAGAAATACGTATTTATATTACCTAGAAACGAAATTTATCATAATTTATACTACATAAAATGTATAAAATTTAAATGTTTGTATAGCCTTGGGGTCCACATGGACCATGTTCAAAATGAATACACAATGAGTCAATTGTCGATTCAATTTATTTAAACCTACCGATTATATAGCATTTTTTTAGATATGGCAAAGTGGGGTGAAGGAGATGATAGGTGGATTGTTGAAGAAAGGCCAGATGCTAAGAATTGCAACAATTGGCATTGGTAACGTTATAGATTAGTGATTTTTATTTTTTTATAGTCAGACACTTTCAAAGAGATTTAATGCTTGTGAGCCCATTATATTTTTTGGTTTTAGGTGCTATGACAATCCTCATTCTTTTATAATTAAGGTGAAATTACTGACAACTAGACCTATTCATGGTTTGGTTTGTCAGTGACAACATTAAAAAAAAATTGATAAAAACGTAATAAATTCACTTCCAATTGGTAAAAATTATTTCGCATACCAATACTGGTCTCCGTGCCGGCATTTAGAAAACGCTGGTCTATATATCAAAAAAATACCAAATTTACAATCATCGTATTATAAATTGTGTAATATAGCCAGGGGCGTGGTCATTTTTATTAGTTTTATACATTTTATAATCTAGGACGGAAAAAGATGCCACAAATTGGTCACGTGATGTTATGAAGGGTTTATTTAAAGATTTTGACGTCAAAGAAAATAATTGTAATTTTTTATTATTACGGGGATGACAGGTTCCCAAATTATTTCAGAATATATGAAACATGTTTTTGGGAAAAATAACTTTTTTATCATAAAATAAGGAGATATCCTAAAACAAGACATAAATTTTGGTAATCTGACATGTCAAGTCTGTCCAAATAAATGCACTGAAAAATAATTTCATTTTGAAAGGTGTAGTTTACAAAACTACATAAAATTTCTTAAAATAAGATTCGCGTGAGTTTTAATTTTAATTTATTATTTTCGAATTTTGAGTGTAAAATTGTCAGCGGAATATTAATTTAATATCAATTGTCTTTTGAATATTTTGAAATTGTAAAATTAATTAATTTAGATTATATAAAAATTGAAGAAATTGATTCAATGGATGGTGATGCTACTGCTTGTAACAGAAAGGGGAATATTTTAGTATTCTTTGATTGGAAGTTGTCATTTAAATTTTTCGGTAGTGTTAATTTTTTAATTTTTTAAAATGTAACAAAGTTGTGATATGTTTGTATTTTTTACTGTGTAATCAGAGGCGAACCCCCCATACCTATACTCTTCGGTGGTTTCGAGCATGGTAGGCTCGACTTTGGTGGTAATGAATCTTAATTTAATTTTATAAATTTAGCTGTGAATGATAATAGTGAATACAATGGTACCATAACTATTCCCAATTTCGATGATTTGGAAATGGATGGCTTGGATGTAAATTTACAAATTAAAAATATTATATTTTTGTATTAGATTCAAGTTTCATCAAAAACGGAGGATAAAAATTGGTATGACCTCAAAAATTATATCAGATCCAAATTGTTTATTAAAATTAAAGATCAACTAAATGTGTACACAAAAAAACTTAAAGAAGGTAATTTATATTTTTATTTTTTATATTTCATTTTTCATCAATTTAATTTTAATTATAAATATTAATTTTAGAGTTCACAGATGGTATGATATTGCCATCGCATAATACATTGAAAAAGGAACCTAAAACTACTAAACCAACATATAAAAATCCAGATAAATTGAAACATGTCAATAACACGAGCGAATCTCAAAAAACTGATTCGTTGCTTGACTCTGTTACTTTCCTTTGCTCAGGTTCAGATTTATTTAGAGTCCTTACGAGGCAGCAGGTTTTTGAAATTTATTTGTATCTTATTTTATAATAGGAAATGCAAATTTTTTCTCGTAGTGTTGCAAAATCTGATCCGGTAGAAAATGGTTTATTCCAATTATATAACGCGATGGTTACTGGAAAATTTTTAAAACTTGTAATTTCCGTTTAATTTTTACAAATTCTATTTAGACTGAAAATGCATTCATTGAAATGGAGTGGAGATTATCCGATTGGCCGGAAAATGTAGTATCCAATGTTAAAATTACTTTAAAAGACGAAGGCAACGGTACCAAATTGCATATAAATCAAACTGGAATCCCATCAAAATATTACGAACAAACTAAATGTGGATGGAGAACTTTCTACTGGGAAGCATTGTCTTCAGTGTTTGGTTTTACGATACTTAGATGAATAAACAGTGTCATTATATTAATAAAATTTTAAATATATTTTGGTTTGTTTATAAAATGTTTATCCTCTGCTTACCAACGTTATTAAAGTAAATTGGATATGGATTCAATGAGAGATGGCTCTGAAAATGAGGTAATATCTGCGTTGAATTTATTTTATTAATATTAAAATACTATGCACCATGTCATCTAGCTGCTAACGACCTTTCTAAGACTATTGACTTGATATTTTAAATTCAACACAAAATAGTTATCATATTCAAGAATATAATTTTTTTAATGATCAATTTGGAAAAATGAGGCCAGATTTTACAAAAATTTTTTCGAGCCACCGAAGAGAGTCTCAGTACGGTAGATTCGGCATTGCCTAGGGCCGTGAATTTTGACGTTTAAAAACTGATCTAATCACATGATATAAATATTCATATCACATGGATCGTAAGTTTTCGATTAAAGTTTGGAAAAAATAATACGAGTAGTATTTCGGAGTCGATCTTGTCTGCATTCATGATATCACAATGTAAAACGTGGCTAAAATCGATACTTCATATTTATTATTTATATATTGTTTTAGGGTTCTAGTAGCTTAGTATTTAGCGAAATTTATAAAAATGAAGATTTATCTGAATATGTTTCGCTGTTTGCTAAAAAGTAATCTATCAAATTATAAGTTTATGGTTCCATTTGGCTGTCAAAATATTTACCATTATAAATAATCTAATGTAGAATTGTATAATATTTCTATTTTCAAAAATTTTTCCACAGTCAACATTTAGTACTGCTGGTTTAAGTGTTTTTGTAGAACAGTTTGTAATCTGTGTGATTAACCTTTTTGTCCCTGATATTTTTATATAATTCTTTTTTAAGGTATTATAATTATTGTCATATACCATTGATGAAACACCTAAAACCGGAACATTTTATTTTTTCGAAAATTTAACACATTTCGTGTCTCCCACCTTCTACCCAGTGTTTCCCAACATTTTTTACCACATTACCCATATTATTATACTTATTTTGATATTACCCATAATATTTTTAATAAGGCTTAAATTAAGCCAAAAATATTTTTTGCAATTATAGATATGTAGTTTTGGCTTTATATGTTGAAATAAACTAAATTTAAATCAATTGGACGTATGTCACGTGACTACATCGAAATTTCACTGTATTATAAAATTTTAACATAATTTATTTATTTCACTATATAATTATAATTTAAATTTTAAAATATTTTCTATTTGTTTTACAACAAATTTCGCTATTACCCATGAAAAATATCAAATTACCCACAAGTTAGGAACCACTTTTCTACCCTCATACCACTAATTAATTAATTAGAGAAAATACTCTACGAGAAAATTTTAACAAGATTTATGAAACAGATACAAATCACTTACAAGAAATCATTTATAAATTGAAGGAAACCGTCCAAAAACAATCACAACAAATAGTTGAAGACAATATAAAGTAGTTTATAGTTTACATATTTGTATAATAGCGTATTATGATTTTTGAAACATAATGCTAATCATACTTAACCATATAACTACCGAGCAAAAAATATAACTATAAATTTTTGATTAATATTTACTTAATTATGTTTGGCTTGTATAGACAAAATTAGGTGGTTAAAATCACCACCGCTGGTAGTTCTAGGGTTAAGCGCCCAAATTTTAAATATTAATTATTGCATTTGATACCAAATAAAAATCGATATCTTTTATTTTAATTATGGGCCAATGTGAAAAATGATTTATATATTTTAAAAATTTCAATTTAGATTAAGTAGTCTCACAAAACTTCAATATGAGAATACTGAGTATATTGAACAATTACTTTGTCTCAATCAAAAGGTAATTTATAATAAAGAATAATCACCATAATAATGTTAATATTGCTTCTAAACTGTGTATGACCGGCACTGCCAAAACAAACAAAAAAATATGTGCACGGTAAATTTTACGTTTGGTCCATAATATTGGAAACATGTGGGGACCAGGCCATACTCCTATTCATAAATTATAATGATTTAATAATTACATGTTATCATTGTTCACATTCCGAATCATATTTGAATTTGTTATTATACTAATGACATTTCCTTATGATAAGCCTTATCAATTGAAATTGGTTCATCGTTATATGATCTGTTTGTATAATTTATACAATTGCGCCAATATTAATGATTACACAATAATATAAACATGTCGCTGTAATAAATTGTTTAAAATTGCCTGTTATAATTAATATAAAAAGCGCAATTTAAAAAGTTTTTATCATTATAAATAATTTATAATAATTCTATATGTAATATGTATTAAGTACATATATTTAGTGTGACTTTCTAGAAAATCAAAACAAACAAAGCTATAATGATAAAATAGAGTTGGGTTCCGAAATCACTTCATTAAAAAATGGTAATTAACTAAAATGATGAAATAATTAACAGATATATAATGTACATAATAGATTTGATTGAGAAACAACATCATAATCAAGAATTGACAAATGCAATAATATGTTATAAGGAACAAATAAATAATTTGGTATCCGAAATTGAGGTAATTTTTTTCATTATATAAGTACAATTTAATAAAATTTTAATTTTGAAACTTTATAACTCCCACTGAACCGGAGCTACTAACCCTTCACAACTTAAGTAATTTGCTGTCTATTTTATCTTATTTGACAATATACTTTTATTTTATTTATAAGTTGGTCTATGTCTGGTATCATTTGATCTAATTCTATTACATTTAATGTACCTAGTTAACCTTGCGATTTATGCATGGTTTTAATTAAAAATGTCTACTAAAATGCACCAAAATAAACTAAAATCCATGCGTCAGCTTTAATAAATTAAAAGCAATGTCGATAAGTCTTTCGATTTCCAAGTTTTTAACCCTTTGAGGATCCAATTAAATTTTCAATATAAGAAATATGATAGTTACACAGCCATACGATTTTATATTTTGTATAGAGTTACGCAAAGCTTAAATTAGAACAAGAACACAATGAAACCAATAAAGAGGTAACATTTATTATAGAAAGTAGACTTTGTAATTTAACTTTTAAATAAATATTTAGTGTACATTTATTATGTATAAAATACATGTTCTCAACTTTTTCAGCCGATTACTCTCTTATTTTATAAATTTTTTAATGTGCCCTATACAAAAGTAATATAATTTTTAATTTAGTCAATTTAGTTTTATATATACAAGCCGTTTAATATAACTAATAATATAATTAATGTGAATATAATATTTAATAATAATAAATAAAATTTGAACATGTTTTTAGCTTTAGTTACTAACATAGTCACTTTTTTGAAAATAAAAATTTTCGTATAACACACTTTATCATTGTAAAACGTATCATAACTAAAATTAAAAAGTTGCAAAATGGGCCAACGAAATAACATTTTGAGGAATTTAATATTTTTATAAATGAAAATTAAAACAAAATTTTGCCAATTTTAATCCTTCATAAAAATAGTAAAATTCCTCCCTAGAAAAGATTTTTCCCAATTGAAAACCACTAATGCTGGAAATTTTGAAATGATATAGTAATTCTCTTATCAAATTTTGAAAGTATTTTTAGAATACCTTTAAAAAAAATATAATAAATTTATAAGGGTAAGTTTGTCGATAAAAAATTATTGTACTAAATTATAAAAGTGAGTATCTCAGTTGAAAATCCCTATCAAATTGTAATTTAATAATTATTAAATACTATATTAAACTATTATAATAGGATCATTGTCTCAAATTGACATTAAATGCATACCGAAAAGAGAATATTGAAATGTCAAACAAGATTAAAGATTTTAATCAAGATTTAAATACAATAAGGTAAATTATACATTACATTTTAATGTACAGAGTCTAACTCACCAAGCTCTAGGCCACCGAAAATGAACAACAGGTCCCAATGTTTTTGTGTACAAACGATGCGCAGTGTCATATAAGCCTTAGCCACCTATTCAAGGTTCTTGACTTGAAATTTAAAATTTAATACACAAAATAGTTATGATATTCAAGAATATATTTTTTTTAATACTCAATTTATGAAAAACAGTCCCGATTATATAGACTGACAAAATAATGGTCAAATTCAAAAATTTGATTTAAATTTTAAATAATAAATATTTTTTAATGAGCTCATATTTCTAAATTTTTAATCAATTTATGTCAATCTGATAATGACTCCATTTGCGGCATTATTTTTATAATTTTTTTAATTGCTAGATTTTTAATTGATAATTAAACGATGAACATTTTAATTTTGGACAGTTTAATCTGGACACTCACATCCCGATATATACTAAATATATATTTATGTATCCTACTTTTTAATTATTAGACAAGAAAAGGATAAAATTGTTAAAGACAATTTACGTTTAATTCGTTTGTATACTCAACAAAATGATATGATTGAAGATTTGGAAAAATTGCAAGTTGAAACAAAAAACGGTATTTTTTTTTAAAAATCTCGCAGAAAAATAATAAAACATAAATCTTAGTAGAAAATATTAATTTTTTCTGTTCAAAAAGTAATTTTTTTAATTTAATAAAACAATTAATAAATGATTGCACTTATTGATACCTTATAATAATGAAATTGGTCATTTATTAGAAACCTGCAAATACCTGATTTCTGTTTTATCAAAAATTAACGTACTACAAAAAAATGAGATTGATATTCTGACATATCAAGTGAAATGGAATGCCATATAGATGATACATATGATTCGAATTTAATAGAAGATTATAGTATATTAAATTATAAAATTTACAATGTTAATAGAAAATGGCATTATCATAACGTTACCCAAAATGTTAAGCAAACTTTTAATTTCAATTTTAGTTTAAAAATTAATAATAATTGTACAAAACTAAAAATACCTTATACTACGTCGAGTAAGTGGCTAAGTCAGGATTACACTAGTGAAAACGGGAAAGGTTCTTTTTTAAATATAAAGAAAACGGAAAGAAGCATCTGGTTTCAAATGAAAAGTGGGATAAAATATTAAAAGATGATTTGTTTGAATTAACTTATTCAGAAACATTGGGGAAATATTTAAATGTTGAAAATCCCAATAAATTTTACAAAGCATTGTTAACCTGGAACGATACAATTACAAAAATCGAGATGCAGATAATCACATTTATTTATTATTTAAAATGTGTTGTTTTGATCAATTTGATAATTTCTCTATATGTTCAATAGATAGTGTCTACAATGTACCATATCAAAACGTTGAAGGTTTAAACTTACAAAAAGATTTTGGACCTTATATATATGCTCTAGTTTTGAACTCTGGCTCATTTTTGATCATTATTTATGCGAAACATCAATGAATTCTGGTTTTGGGTGTACTAAAGAACCACTATATGAATTATATACTGAAAAAATGATAAATTTGGATGGTATTTCAGATATGTACATTCCAGCCTTAGTAATGATGGCAAATAGAAACAGTGATGCATGGATCGGAACAAAATTATACAAAAACGATAAAATAGATTTTCCTGATATGGATGATTTTGATTTAGAGCCTACTTTTAATGGCTGCTATGTGGGTCCCAGTGTTATACAATATTACAAGGATTTAAACGCAAAATTTATCACTTATATTAATACATTTAAAAATATAGAAAATAACAATGACATTAATGTCAAACTAATTATCTCTGACTGGTTATTTGTAACATCCAAAAAATGTAAATACATAAATAATTGTAAAGATTGTGGGAAACGTATTTATTACGATTTATTACCGCTTCCGGTAAATTCTAAGGTGGATGATAAAAAAATTGAAACATTATGATGATTCAACCTTTTCTCAGTGTTATTATTACGATTATAGATATGGGGCACTGACATCATATGTATTGAATCACAATTTGCACAGTCAGTTGCATGTCGCTATGCAATTGGTACATATCGCATATTTTCTAGTCGGTCATCCTATATCTATATTATTACCACGACCAAATCACTGTATGGATAATATCATGATTTTTAATAAATCTGTGCAAATGATGGATGTTTGGAATGCTCCAAAAAGCCAACAAGACGTTATTTCTAAAAATTTTTATAATAATGCCCTTACCGTCACAAAAAAATTTAATATGAGAGCAAATATTGTGGTTTAAGCACGGTCTGCTTAAAATGTCAAAAATAAACCTAAAATAGACTATTGGAAGAATGTGACGACATTGATATGATTGATATTTACTTTAAAAATATTATGTGGTGTACGGGTATCGATTTTTGTAAATTTAAAGGATATTTCAAATATTACAATAAAAAAATTTTTTCAACGGTAAAATCAAGTCAAATTTGCCAAGAATTGACAATTACTTATTTGTTAATGTGCAAAACCTATTTTGTGGGAGACCCTTTATCTAATCTGAACAGTAAATTTAAAATTTTTAATGATTATGATTTATTAAAAAGTTTGATGGATAAAAATTTCCAAAAATCCAATATTGATATAACACAATCATTTTTTGAAGGCAACGATAGTTTTGAACAATTCAAGAATTTAATTTTGCTATCAAAATTAAAACCTTCACAGTGGGATTTTGAAAATTTTCCAGAAAGTATAACCTTAAATAATGATGTAAATGTTTTAACAGATTTATACAATTTTGAAAACATCAATTATACTGTAAATCTCACACATGCTGAATTAGACTGTGTAATGGAAACTATCCTTGTATTTAAAAATCGAGATATAACAGAATGGAATCTTTACGGTCTTGAGAGCATCAGCGAATTAAAAAAAAAATGGATAACTAACAACAACTTCAAATATTCAGTATTATCTAAAAATATTGAATTAATTAATAATGTGCAAATTGGAACGTGGAAAATTGAGATTGTTGATCCAAATTATAATTACTATTTTACGGAAGGTTTTAGGTCTTTCCAACATTTTCTATATAAATTGAATAATAATGGCTATACTTTTATTGAAAAAAATGAAAATATGATTTCACCTGAAGAATCAATTATGAAACCTCTGTTATAATATCCCAAAGGATTCTGTTTATAAATACACTAATCAATCCAGTTATACTGAACCGTCAGTTTCAACGATTGTAGCGAATTATTTATGTGATGGTGAATTTGAAGACAATGAAGATAGTAAATCTTGTTACATGCAAGAATACATTTCTGATTTAGGTTTTTATGAATTTGACAAAAATTTTGATGGTTTAACAAAAATTATAATGAAAGCAGCAAAATTCAATAATAAATTGCGGATTAAACCTTACTATAATATGACAAAACGTTATAATAATATTTTGGGAATTTAAAGATGTTTGAAAGAATACACTCAAATTGATAAAATGAAATTGTTTTGTATGTATAAGGATATCATTTATTAAGTCATCAAATCTAGGAATAACAATATTTTTGATTACCCTATGGATACTTTACAGTTGAATGATATGGAATGTATTGATATAAATACCATTGCTAAAAATGAAGAAAATCAAAATTCTAATTTTATTTTTAATGAGAAATTGTTTAATGAAGCTGTATTTATTCAAAATTTCAAAAACAATTTACTGCATTAATTATCAAAAATTAAATATTTACTTTTGTTATTATTTTTTTGCGTTGCGAAATATGAAAAGAATACAAATTTATAATGAATAAATAATTTTAATTAGATTTTAGTTCGAATATCCCAACTACACCTTTCTAAGGTGTATTTTAACTCAACACATAATTGAAGATAATTACCACTTTTTACATGTTCGAAAGAGTCATTTTTATTATACCAAAAAAATAAATTCTCGTTGAAAATCTAACTTAAAAATACTACTATTCATTAATATCAATCCTTTAAAGAGTGGTTCCCAAATTTTTTTCAGGTGGAAATCTCATAAATTGATTCCTTTGGATTTTTTCATTGGAGTGTATTACACCCCTAAAATTACGACCAAAATTAAGCGTACGGGCTGATTTTGATACGAGTATTTTTGTAATTTTAATGACATTCTGCACTCATAAAAATTATCAGACACGCCCAAGTTATCATTATGTTAATAACAAATATATAATGTTAATAGCAATCAACAAAAAGGTTGAAATATCAAATTCAAAAAATGATAAAAAAATTTTAATATTGGAAAAACTGAAAAATAACTATTTTGATATTGTTAAAGAAAGAGATGAAATACTATATGAAAATGAAAATTTAAAAAATGACGTTGAAATGAGAAAAACCAAAGAAAAAGGAAATATTAACCAACAAGTACAAGGTAATAATTTAATTTAATTTTTATCTATTAAAATTATAATAAAAATAGTTGCTTTTGAGCCCAATTTCAATTGTAAAAATTGTATAACCTTGAAAAATAACCTGAATAGTGTTGCAAATAGATTATCTCAGTTTATTTGTTCAAATAAAAATTTAAAGAATAAAATGTCTGTATTGGAAATGTCTCAATTGTAATTTTTTAAATTTAATTGGGAATAAATTTCATTAATATTTAGAAAGGAAAAATCAAAAATATGTGAAATTGAAGAGCAACATTATTATATTAATAACCTTGAAGAAAAAAATAAAAAACTAAAAGATTCGTCCATTTTTTTACGAAAGGAAATATCATGCATTTTAAATGTACTGCTTATTATAGCATTATTTAAATTTTAAAATAAAATTTTTTAGATGATAAATAATGAGAAATGTTACAATATTGCTCAAAATAAATCTGAAAATGTTCAGAAAGCTTCCATGTTGATTAGACAGGTAAAAAATTCTTTTTAATAGCGTTCTATAATATGGTCCAAAGAAGGGTTGGCACGATCCTACATTTGTATTTGGGTTACATTTAGTTAGAGAGTGTCATGCAATGGTTAAATTATGTTTTTGATGAAAATTTAAAGTTTGTGTTGGGAATCCCAACTTGGGATCGTGTTTTGAACCGTGTTATCGGACTATAATTTGTACTACAATTTGTATTTTATAAATTTTTAGAATAATTCCATGAAAAATCATGTGGATAGAATAATTCAACCACAATTTAATTATTCGTTTAAGCCTAATCATATAAATAGAAAGAAATGTAACTTTTATATTTAACTTTATCAACCATAATTTAGATAAATTTAAAGAAAAAAGTAAAAAATATTTTATTCAAGATGGTCAAGTTTTGGATATGAAAAAAAAATTTCCATTAGAAAAAAATAAAAAATACATTTCAAAAATTCGTGAATTGATGGCAGCTCAATATATGGTAAACATTTTGAATTTTTATCATTTAAATTTTAACGTATAGGTTAATGTTTTATCAATTGAAAAATCGAATTGTGTGATTACCCAAAATGAACAAAGAAAATTAATAAATCAACTTGAAAGGAAAAACAATACTATTGAAAAATCTACTCAAATTATGAAAAAACGTTTAATGGTAAATTATATTAATTGTAATTAATCTATGCTCATTTTAGCGAATATCCACTATTAATGAACAATTGAATACTAAAATAATGACTTATACTTTTATGGAATCTGATTACAAAATTCTCAAAAATTCCGAATCTGACAAGTCTGAGAAATTAAATCAATTGATTGTTTATAATAATGTATAATTATTATTTAAACTATTTATAACATTCACATTTTTAGAATAATAGGAAAGAATTACAATCACTACGTGTAGAATTGATGAAATATCATGAACTCTGTAAAACAATGAATTTGGACATGATGTCATTACATTCAGCTTGCAAAAACCAACAAATGGAATTAATTGTAAAACGAAATTCAATTAAGACATTTATTGACAATGATAAAAACATGAGGAACGAAATTGTAAATTTAAAAAACGATTTAACTCAATTTAAAAATACCTATCGCAATTCAAAAACTGTCCAATTTCAATTAAATCAAACCGTTAACTCTCTAAAATCACAAATTTCAGCATATGTAGAACAAAATCAAAATTCTAATAATGCTATTGATCAATTAACTGATTCAATTGACGAACATGTAATATTAATTTTATTCTAAGGGGATTTTCGGATATACATTTTTGTACGTTTTTGGTTACATGTTAATTATTAACGTTAATGTATCATTTCTTTTCAGTAAATATGGATTATTTTTAGAAATTAACAATCCAGCAAAATGAAAGAAATATATCATTAATGGAAAACCGTCAACAATATCTGTTATACAAAACAGATCAAAACATGAATAAAATAATTTCTAGTTATAAAAATATTCTTGAATTGCAAAATAAAAAAGTTACCAATTGTTCAAGTAGAATATTAAAATATCGAAATTTTTTGATGGTAATTAATATACTTATTACAATGTAACATTATTACATATATAAATATAACTTTTAGACATTAACTAATATGCTATGCGAAAAAAACATAGAAAAAACCGAGTCAATAGTAGACAGTGGAAATGATACTGATTTAGAACAAACTTATATATCTGAAGCAAAAGTGAAAGCTTCCAAGATACTCAACATGGACAAACATTTGATGGAAAGTATTTGTACCATATCAAATTATAAACAAAAGGAATTGATTAATAAGGAATTTAAAGTTATTTTACAATTGTTAAATATTTATAAATTTAATTACGTAATTGTATGCCAATTATAATTATAAAAATAGTTCATTGGATTTTAAAACTTTATGCGAATTTTATACATTTTAGAATATACATTGATTAAAATTTAGTTTTTTATTTGTAGAAATAATAACAATTTTAACTTGGTTTTGTGGTGGAACGAAAATTTTAAATACATTGTAAATATTTTAGTGATCAATTGATCATGATTTAGATATTACAATAAATACAACAAAATAAAAATATGTTTTAGTCAATACACGAATGCCAAAAATTATGTAAAGATGAAAATGAGGTGAAATTATATTAATTTATATTACAGGCTAATCCTATGTAACGGAAAAAAATTCGTGATTAACGGACTGTGAATTTTACTAAAGTACAAAAATTACGTTAAATTTTATCTTAAAATGACTAGCATCATAATTATACTAAAGCTTTTTCGGGTAAAATTAAAAACTTTTGATACGTAAAACATTTTATTTTCTTCTTGGTTAATAATTATAATATTGGTTGATTATAAATTTTATAAAATGAAATGACCTGTAAAGATAGGTTAAGTGGAATGAAAATCAAAATCAAATTTTTATTTCGTCATTATTTTAATGCAGTGGTTCCCGGTTATAATAGTGTACGGACACCCATTTCAAAATATTTATTTTTTTGGATCTCAACTTGGGATTTATTTTGATATTATCCACTTTATTGTTTAACTGCATTTTGGATGGTCAGGTTTTTAGAATAAGCCATATAAATTTTTAAATAGTAAACTTTAATTAAACTTTCTTAAAAAACTAATTTTACAAAATAGTAAAATAAAGGGGAAATTGTGTTTTTGACCCTGAAGGATTCAATGCGAAAAATTATATTTCATACGTTACTGTGCATGCGACGCAAAAAAATAAAAAAATTCCTATTTTTTTAGAACAAATTTCGCGATTACCCATGAAAAATATCAAATTACCCACTTGTGGGTAAATATCCACAGGTTGAGAATCACTGATCTAGACACTTTGCAATAAATATTGAAAATTCTAGTATAAAAATAAACAAAAATTGATAAACACTTCTCTATATTTTAATTTGAATCTCACAGATCTCAGGTATATAATTTATGGACCCCAATGGGAACCACTGCCTTAATTTATCAATATTTATAAAAAATCATAACCAATTGTTCCGTTAACGAAGAATTAGCCTGTATATAAAAATTAATTAATAAATATCAGCAATCCAGGGTACACAAACTTAGTGCTTTAACATGGAGCCACATTTAATCTTATTGTATAAAACAGGGGCTCTCAATTTTTTTTACTGAATCGCCCCTAAGCCAATAATTCACACATATTTTTTTAAAATCGCCCCTCCATAATTTATAAACAAGTCGATCTGTAGAACCCATAATTATATTAAAAAAATGGTAATACTTTTTTTAGACATATTGGCGGAATATTACTCTTAAATATCGATTAATTAATAAATTAACCATCATAAAAGTTAAGATTTTGACAAACTGATAATTTATTAACTCTTTTTAAAGATTATTTGTTATTATTAAAAAAATTTTTCAGAATAACTGTTTTCTGAAATAACATAAAAAAATCGCCCACCGTTGAGAACCCTTGGTATAAAACATGACTACAATAATTTTCAAAGGGATTTTTCTGACACTAATTTCAATAAAAATTATAAACGATATTGACATTGCAGTTCAAATAACATTTTTTTGGTCATGGTCATATGGTTTTGCCAAATTACATAGAATAATATTGATTCAATGTTGAAAACAAATGTTATAACAACTATGATAGTGATAATTAAATACATGTAAAGTTATATAATTTAGGATGAATTCGAAGAACGACTGGTTCAATTTTTCCAAGATTTAATTAAATGATTTTATTCCATATTAAAAATTAACCAAATCTTTTAAATTAGTATATAAAAATGAACGTATAATTAAAATATAATTTTACTTAATTACAATAGTTTACAAATGTAAAATTCTTAAAGTAAAAGCTTTTCCATTTCATCTTGTAGGGTGGTTATAGCTGATTTGAGTTGGGAATTTTCATTCACAGTAACTGAACAAGCTATAACGCACCTTGAAACTCCACAACTTCGACCCAACGCTAAAAATTAAATTTAATAAATTAACATAAATTTGTAAGTATATATTAAAGATACCAATTTTTGAACGAACGAACACATAAGGTACATTCTAAAAATTAACTTATAATTAAACATGATTAAACAAACTTTGTCTTCACATAATATCGGTAAATGTAACAATATTTCTATTGGATCTGCATCGGCTGCCATGATGACAAATTCTGCGATTCCTCTGTTTAAAGTTTTTGTAACTAAAAAATATAAATGTATTTCAAAAAGTAACCCTATATTTACTAAAATGTTCAATCATTACATTTGGGGGACGGTCATTTTTTCTAATGTTTTTAAAAAAGAAATTTTTCGGAAAAGAGCTTTTTATACTATTAAAAAAATTATCAAGTGAAAATGTACATTCTGAAAATGATTAGTTATTTATCTATAAGTAAAAAAAATAATAAAAACAAAAGAACATTTATAAATGTAAATAGTGAATATACAAGCGTTGATTAGTTTGATAAACTCAATTTTGATTATACTCGATAATATAATGGTTAACCTTCATTAGCACCCTTCTTCAACTGCTTATAATTAGATGATTTATGAATAATATCAAATATTGTTTTTGTTAGTCCTTCATTTGCCAACGGAAATGCTTTTGGGTTTACTTCAGCCTAAATAAATACATTTAATGCTAAAACGCAAGATAATTAAAGGTAGATTAATGATTAAATTAAAATAGATCAAAATTACCATATTGTGTAATATATTATCGTTATTGAATAAAGTTTATTATCAATCTATATAGAGCAAACTTTTACTGTTATGGTAATAACTATAGAAATAAAAACAATTTTATTTTTATAATTACAATTTTAAATTATTTTTTCTTGTAGAATGTATCATTATAAAAGGTAACTTTTCATTATTTTATCATTACTAATGTTGACATTTCATGTACACATTAACGGATTTCATATTACATATTATTCGAAAACTAGTGTTAAGGAAACAATTAAAGTGTAATTTTTACAAGTTAACCCACTTGTATTTGTCTAATTTGGACAAATATTTGAGCTAAATCACATGAATAATTGGTAATTAGTTTTTCACTTAACAGTTGGTTGAATTTTGTTTGTTCATTTTACTAATTTAATTAATTTTAAGAAAAAATGTTGCTGAAATATTGAACAAAAAAGTTGATGCAAAGAAATTTCCAATTTCAACTGGACGACAACATCAAATTAGTGAAAAATTTTCGGAATTTACTGTCCAAGAGGGAACTCAAAAAAAACAGAGGAAAAGCTACTTTGACAAAAATTCTAAATCACTTGCAGACCAATTGAATGATCCAGCTTATTATAATGTAACTATCCCTAATCCATAATAGAAAATTTTAATTTTTGAAATTTAATTTCATCAAATATTTTAAATGTAAGTTTAATTGTTAAACTTTGTATCATTAATTTCGCCAATTCACTCTTATTTTATTGTAAAATATTATGTAAAAGTTTCATCACCTTTTATTTAGCCATAATATGTTTTATTTACATTTAATGTTATTTTTTGATGACACACATTTTATTTTGAAAATCTTTCTCCCGCGCTGTCAAGCCGATATCAGTCTACTAGTTTTTTAATTTCATTAACTTTTGATTTAAATTTTGTAATTTTTTTTGTTAACATGTAAGTTTACGTTCTCAAATATAAATGTTTGTATATTTTTGTAAAATTCTTAAACAGTTTTGGACAAACTAACAAGCAACTTATTCAACAAGTCAAATTATTCGCGGTTATTTGACAAAATCTGAACTTCATTTTTTAAGTTTTTGAAAAATTTTTAATATGTACAGTAAAGTTATTGTTTTAATTTTCTATTATCGTTATCATTATCGTTATCATTATCGTTAATTATATTATTTTTAAACTTACAAAGTATGGATTTTACTTAAATATTATATCTCGAAAAGCCTATAATTACATAAATGTTGCTATATAAATATTAAGATTGTTATAGTTATTCGCGATTATTTGAACAGTTTTTGCAACTGTTTTTGTCAAAATATCGAGAATAAACTGTGCTTCAATTAAATTTTTATGATAATGGAATTAAAAAAACTAGTACCTATATTGGATTGACGACGTTTTTAATGTAGTTAATCAATTGGACCGTATTCCTTATTTCACTATTATTGAGGAATAAGACGAAAAAGCAGTTTTAAATTAGATGGACCTCAATTTGAAAATTGTTCAATAATACATGTAATGTGGTTTGTCCTGTTGTTGTAAATTAAAAATACTTTATTAAAAATTTAAGAATACAACTACAGGGCTGATCTTGTTTGTTGTTCTTATTTATTTTAAATAACGCTTTAGAATGCACCAGTATACACTGTTCCCCAACCTGCCATGTCAAAAAAAGCTATACATAGTCTAGTGAGTAATAAATCAGTATATGCTTTACTCAATGTATTAATTTCTTAATGTAGAACATTCAATTAAACATGAATAATGTTTCAGATGTTGTTGCCGATTGCAATGTTGTTGCTTCAAAAATTATGTCTAAGATGGGATGGAGGCCTGGACAAAGACTCGGGAAAAATTTAAATTATGGTGATGACCACAGTGATGATATTACATTTGATGTGAAAACCAACCGAAGAGGTAAATTATATTATTTGTGGTATTGTTTTGCAATTGTAAATTAATCTTTCAGTTAAATTGTAATTAACTATAAAGACTAAGTAGGGCAGTTTTTACCTTCAAACTTGCTTCTAAGATGCTAATTACTCTGAAATAATAATAGTTTGTGTTGCAATAAAAATAACAATCTTTATATCGTATGTTAGAATTATAATGTTCTATTTGCATTAATCGAATTTAAAGTTTAAAAGTACTATATTTCTTAAAATATAATTTTTTGATTGAAATTTAATTATACAATTTAGTTTTTTAATATTTTTTTAAGTATATTTAAATAAAATAATTTATTTTTAAAGCAAAAAATATATTCTTGTTCAAGTGGAAATTATTAAAAATGAATAACATAGCTAATAAAAATAACGTAAACACTCGCAGACGTTCATTTTTGGACGTTTTTAACAATGAAAAAATTGTAAAGAGCAATAAAATTTTCAAAATGTAAATTTTTATTATTTATTGGGCTATAAAAAAATA
This sequence comes from Intoshia linei, assembly GCA_001642005.1. Classification (NCBI taxonomy): domain Eukaryota; kingdom Metazoa; phylum Orthonectida; family Rhopaluridae; genus Intoshia; species Intoshia linei. The sequence goes on along the minus strand of LWCA01000646.1, from coordinate 873 downwards.
TACAGAACAATCAATTGACAAAATCAAAATGAAATCAAAATCATATGATAATCAATAATAATAATCATAAATAATCATAATAATAATAATAACAATAATAATCAAAATGAAAACGAAATCAAAATGAAAATGACATGCATTATAACAATTCGGGCATAGTGCATTCACGTGATCTTTACAAATACTCGCATTGCAGGAATTACATACAATTTGTGATCTTTTCATTATATGTTCATTACATGTGATATTATTCCACAATATGCTGATATAGTAGAATAAATTTTTCGATTTTTAGTAGAAACAAAAATATTTGGCAATTCCGACTCATTTTTCCTGATAGTTCCACACATGGCTAATTTTTTTGACCATAATTGAAAATCCAAAGGCAAAGATGTAAACCAATTATCCATAGTGATATTACGTCCTGATCCCCAAAATGGTTTCAAAATTCTTTTTGTAAGGTTGATAGTTTTATAATCTTCTTTATTTTTTCACTTTCCTAGGTAAACTTCCATATTGCATGAATAATATGTTTCAGAATCAACGACATTATAAATTTTCAAACCATATTTACACCGTTTTGAGGGTAGATACATTTTAAAGCCACATCTTCCCCCCTGAATGATATCATAGTTTTTTCCAGGTTTGTAATTTTTTTTGAAATTATGTACAATTATTTCGAAAACATCTCGAGTAGCTGCAAGTTTATCGTCTTTTCTTCTTTCTTCTCTTGTATAAATATTGTCAAATCTTATACATCTAGACATAAAAGGAATTTAGTATAGGATAGCACTTCTCTAATGGCATCCACAACGCAACCATCTGTTGCCCACAAATCTTTAAAATTTGTTCTTGAAGATCTTAAACTACCGG
>LWCA01001218.1:0-10946 GCA_001642005.1 Intoshia linei | reverse complement strand
GAACGTCTACACATTTCCAATAAAGAAATATGGGTGAAAATTTATATAATTCATGCATTCGGAATTTTTTTCATTGCTACGCAATTTTGATTTTAACTCTTATTTTCAAAATATTTTGAATAAAATTTAAATAGAATCTAAACAACGAAACTAAAACAACTTTGTTAATATGATTTTTATATTTATTACAATCCTTTGCAACATTGGTAAAATTTTATTGAAATATGTTTATAAAGTAAGAATTCTATTAATTATTGATACACAATTGGTATTTGTAAGTATTTATTAAATTGGTTCTGAATATATATCATCACATTGAAAATGACAAAATAGGTTTTTATAATTTTATTTTTTTCTGGAATTTATACTATTTATGAAAATTTATTAGGATTGCACTGTTTTTACTTTATGTTTAATATTATACACACATTCTGTAAATAAATTAAAAAAATGGGATAACAATTGTTTTTAAAATTCTTTACGCAAATGTTAACAAAAAAAATTATGATGGAATAATTCACTTTAAAGTAAACAGCAATGTGATATGATGGTTCCACCTGAAACAAATTTGTGAACCAGCTACTATAAATTTCAAATATTGAAATAAGAGAAAAGGAAACTATAAAGTTTATTGTGAATTATAATTTATTTTCATTTTTCATGGCCTAAATTTTATAATAAATCATATTTTTAAAATTTAAAAATCAAACTGGATAAAAATAAGATAACACTACTCAACACTGAACAAAACATTCTTTATGAAATTAATTATGTCGGATGTAGTATTTAAACAATAGTTAAAAATTAAAAATAATGAAAAAGAGTAAAAAATAAAAGTTAGATAACAACTTAATCAATTTATAACTCCATTTTCAATCCAAAATATCTCGGCTTCCCGACATGGACGTAATCTAAAAATATATACATCGTGATCGCAAAAAAACATCAGATGTAATTCATCTCATTAAGAAAATTTTTTAAATATTGACTTTTGTGTACTAGTCGAATATAAATTTAATAATTACATTAATTATAAAATTTATTATATTTTTATTTGAAATAGTTTCTAAAAAAAATTCCACGGACCGGCATTTAGGACCGCTGACCTAGAGTATTGTAGTGTCGAGTGACTGCAATACAATAATGTTGTAAAATGATTTCTGACTGGGGGCACTGAGGTTTTGAAACACTGATATATAGATAAAGTCTTATTGGAATAATTCTTTAAACATAGGACAATTGCAAAAAAACTGACATAAAAATTTTACTGTCAGTTCGGAGTCTTCCGAACTTCGGACAAATCAGAAAAACGTTTGTAAGCTCAAGTACGAATTGAAAAATGCCGAATCGTGTAGCGCAAGGGTGCCCAACCTTTTTTGATGCCATCGACTAATACATTGACCAAAAAAATGTTTCTGATGAGTAACCCATGTTAAAAATTAAAAAGTATGATCGTAGAAAACAAAAATTAAAATTCGAAACACTTTTGCTTTGAAAATTATCGGCAAAACCTAGTATAAGAAATACTGGACTAATCCAAACGTTATAATTGAATGTACCAATTATTCATTTATTATCCTAACTTATATAAAATGCTACGCGATTTTTTTTTTGTGTGTGTTCTACTTTATTGAATTTCAAAAAATTTACAGGTTGTACAGTTGTATCCTGTTAACACACACAGAAAATCATCTGCGATCGACAGGTTGGGCATCCCAGGTGTAGCGTATTAGTATACATTAACCGTAATATGTGAAATAAAAAACCTCATAAATAGTTTCACCCATTTTTGACGGTGAATTTGTAACATAAACTCCTGCACTCTGTAAAGCTTCAATTTTTTCTTTGGCTCCGCCTTTACCACTAGAAATTATGGCACCAGCATGACCCATTCGTCGGCCTAAAATGAAATGACAGAGGGTAGAAACAGTATACATTTTAATTTAAAAAATTATTAAACTTTTTTATAATACAAAAAAGATGCAAATTAAAAGTCGTTAAATACAAAGATTATCTTCGACACCCCAGATAATTGATTTTTTAGTAAATAACGATGTTAAATAGACTATCAATCATCATAAAGTATAATTAAAAAATGCAGATACCCGGTGGAGCTGTAATTCCAGCAATGAACGCTGCAACAGGTTTTTTATTTGAACCCTAAATTATAAATTATAATTGGATTTTAAAAATATTAAAAAAACTCAAAACATTTAAACTAAATCTGTAACAGTACATTATTTTTTCAAATTTTTGAAAAATATTCATGTCTTTTAAATAAAATATTTTGTTAGTGATCCATTACATTCCATAGCTCTAATCTAGACACTATCAGTAAGGCAGTTATCAAATATTAATAAATAAAATTTAATATATGAGAAATATCCATTGAACATTATAAAAGGTACTAGTCTGAAGATACGTCATAAGTTTCTAATAGGTGTTCGCTGAATTGAGAACCTCCGATTCAAAAAAATCACACATCAATTAAAAAATACTTACAGAATTGTATTGTTTCAAGTATTCAGAAGCTTTTTCTTCTGCTTCGCCGCCAATTTCTCCAATCATTATAATACCTAAAAACAATTAAAATTAACGTTGTTAAAGTTTGATAATAAGATATTATTAATATCTATTAGTATATATTTTAATGCGTAGGACAGAAAAAATATATAATAAATATTGATGGGCCAAAATAAAAATATAAACGTTTCCAATCTAATTTATCAAAAATTAAATTTTTGTATAGGTACATTAGAATAGAGTCCATTAGTTCATTCAATGGACGCGTTCACAATTCATGAGCAATGACTTAACATTGATGACGCAAAAAAATCAATGGAGACAAGCATCCCAAAATAACAATACGTAAGGGATTTAGACTAAATTTTAGTGCACAATATTTTTTATTCAAAAAATTTACAAAATGTCAATAATACCATATAAATTCTGAAGCAAACATTAAAAAATAACCTTCTGTTTCTTCATCATTTAAAAACAAATCAATGCAATCAATGAAATTAGTTCCATTAAAAGGATCACCTCCAATTCCAATGCATAGAGATTCACCCAAACCGACTTTTGTAGTTTGATTTACTGCTTCATACGTCAATGTGCCAGATCGTGAAACAATACCTGAATGTTAACATTACAGTAAATAAATTATATATTCATTACCAATTCTACCCTTTTTGTGTATATAACCTGGCATTATGCCAATTTTACATTCTCCAGGCTATAATTTAAATATTTTAATTTATTCACTTACATATTGATGATATGCTACAGCAGTACATATAGTACTAGGTTGACTGTTATGTACTACATACAAACAGCAACTAGCCTGTTTTGCCGAAGGCACATTTTTATTATACCAAAAAAATAAATTCACGTCGAAATTCCTTTTTTTGAAATTGAAGGATCAATATTTAAATTTTCAATTTTTGATTTTAATCAAAATATTGGTTAATAATATATTAAAAATTATTTTTCACCAGGAATGTGTAGTAGTCTGGGTAAAATTGGTTCATAATATATTAAAAATTATTTTTCATCGGGAATGCGTAGATTTCTCAGGTTAAACTTTTGTATTTATATCAACTGGAATAAGCTAATCAAGAATAATCTTTTTTTTAATTTTCGGACCGTTAATTATTTCACATTTTTTGTTTAATAAAAATATTTCGAAAAAAAATATATGAATACTAAAATGCTTTTTTGACCGTGAAGTCATCACTTACTGAGATTTAAATTTTTTTAAATTTTAGAGCTGTTTTCATAAAAAAAGGGTTATTTGGGGTTTTGGCCCTGAAGATATATTTTTTTAAATTCTCCAAATCGGTTGATTTTCAAGAAAAAGGCCAATTGGGGTTTTTGATCTGTAAGACGTGAGTTTGGGATGTTGAAATTTATCTTATTATCACTCGGAAAAAACTTTAATTGAAATGTGGACTTTATACAATTCTAAGACTGATAGTTATTAAAATAAAGTGAAACAGACACAAAAAAATATTGCGTAGCAAGTTATATAAGTAAGGATATATAGCAGAGTTTCAAACGGGATACATTTTAAATCTCGACTATATCAAATTAGAGAAAGAACACTGTAAATTGACATTGATTCCCAACCCAAGTACATGTATAAGATTCGATATTATTAGAATGAAAATATTATATAGCAGCGTTTCCAATTCACAACCATTGAGTAATCCAACGAGTAGGAAAAATTTTGGAATAAAACAAAATGACACAAATAAACTTTTCGATTTACATTAAAAAAATTACATTAATAATTCCAGGGCAATTTGGACCAATAAGCCTAGATTTATCTTGTTGTAATAATCGCTGTTTTATGCGAACCATGTCCAATTGTGGAATACCTTCAGTGATAGCAACAATTAGAGAAATTTCTGCATCGATAGCTTCCATAATAGAATCCATAGCAAACTGAGGAGGTACATATATAACTGTAGCGTCAGGGTTCGTTTCTTTTTTTGCCTAAATAAAAACTTAAACCATTACATTTAATGCGACAGAATATAGAATATCAAAAAAATTACTATTTACACAATTTTTAACAAAATAAAATTAAGTGGGAATAATAGTAGATAACACTCAAGCTAGTTATTTTAATATAATGGTGTTTCATCACCATAAATATAATTCCACATCTTTACGAATACTTTTCCATCACAAACCGTAATCATCATAACTTCATATTGTAAACCTTCATAACATCACATTTTAATTACTATCAGCACCAAAAAATTTTACATTATTTATATATTTAAATATTAAAATAATCTAAAAGTCCACCTTCAAGGGTTTGGTTAAAAAATATTCTAAAAGATCTCCTTCAAGGGTTGTTGAAAAACACTCTAAAATTTCAACTTCAAGGGTTTGGTTCAAAAAACTTCAAAAACCTATATTTTTAAGGTTTGATACAAAACTAACAATATATTGTAAAAAATACATGAAAACAAGTCCCATTTTGAGAACATAAGCGGGATAAATGTTAAGTAAAAAATACCTCTGCCACAGTACCAAATACTGGTAAACCAAGGTGTATTGTATTAGCTTTTTTTGGAGATACCCCACCAACCATTTTTGTACCATAATCAATGGCTTGTTGACTGTGAAATGTTCCCTAAAATTTAATTAAAAAATATATAAAAATAAACCTGTTTTCCCGTAAACCCTTGGCATATAACTCGAGTATCTTTATTTATTTTTAAATTTTTTCGGGTAGTAGAATAAATATGTTCACTCCTTTTTGTTAAAGAAAAAATTTCTAAAATACAGTAATTATATGATTAATCATTTATTTTTAATTAAAGTATATGATTCAAAATTAATGAATACGACTGGTATACATGATTTTGTTAGTTAGTGGTGGTTTTAAAAAATTTCTACATATTTATATAAATTGTTTTTAACGCGTATGTTTTGTATAAGGAAATATTGCCAGCCTTATTTGATTATATGTATGGCAATGCTTGTCAAAGAAATAAACGTCGTAAAATGCAAAAATTGTTTATCATTAGCCTTTTATAATATTTATATGTAAATATTGTTCTCATCATGTTATACATCTGTATAATTTAATTATTAAATTAAATGTAAATACTAATTATGTTTTTAATTGGGCAACTTTTCAAAAAAAATTAGAAAAAGTGGATTTCCACCTTAAGGGTTGGTAAACATTAATTTTTCATTTGGGGTTGGATTAATTGCTTTTTTCCTTATATTTGATAAAATTAAATTTTTTCTTTTATGGTTGGATTAAGAGGATTTTTCAAAAACGTACTGCAAAGTGGATAACCACATACTATGTATGACATGGTATGTACTAGAAGTTTTAGTCTATAACCTACACGTAATAATTAACAACCAGGTAAAAATACCAAAAGTACACTCGTTTAATAATTATCTCATTAATATATGGGTGTCTACTTAAATCCAATCATTTTTACTTAAATCCAACCATTTTCACTAAAAATCAAAATTTACTAACCCTTAAGGGAATATCGAGTTTTACCAACCCTTAAAGGAAAAATTCAGATTTACCTACCCTAAAATAAAAAAATCAGTTTTACAAGAATTAAGCGAAAAATCGAGTTTGACTAACACTAAAAGGAAAAATTAAGTTTTACCAACCCTAAAATGAAAAAATCAGTTTTTCAGAAATTATTGGCGACACACAAAAATGTCACGACACACCGGTTGGAAAGCATTGTCTTAAGGGTTGGTAAAACTGCATTTTCCGTTAAGGGTAGGTAAAAGTGGAATTTTGCCTATACAGTTGGTAAAACTAATTTTTTCATTTTAGGGTTGGTAAGAATTAATTTTTCCGTTAGGGGTTATAAAACTAGATTTTTCGTTTTAGGGTTTGTAAAACTGAATTTTTCCTTTAAGGGTTGGTAAATTTTGAAATTTAGTGAAAAAGATAGGATTTAAGTAGAAACCCATATATTAATGAGATAATTATAATATATAGGGTTGGTAAGAATGAATTTTTCCCTTAGGGGTTTGTAAAAGTAGACTTTTAATAAAAATGATTGGGTTTAAGTAAAAATGGTTGGGTTTAAGAATATTCTGTTAATATATAATCATTATTTAATACAATATCTACAAAAATTAAAGTTGAGACACTATTATCTACAATATCGTATATCATTGATGATGATTCTTAGGAACCTTCTCAATTCTAGTTAATATAACTGAATGTAAAACAGTAAAGTCTACATGTATCATGATTTATAAATCATATAAAAGTATTTGTACGATGAGTCCGAAAAACGACAAAAAAGGTACGATGTATCTTGGTTAACATGTAATAAATAAAACAAAAGCCAGATTTATATAACAAAATCTTATAAATCACACGGGGTCCACAGCACTTTTTTGGGGGTCCATGAATATTATATACATTTATTACATATTATAAACATTTTCAGTAACATAAAGTCGTTTTTAAAACATAAAGGCTCAAAAATATTAATATAAAACGTGCAAATCATGTAAAAGTAAATTCTTTGGTATTAAATTAAGTTACTTATAAGTGTAAAAACTTATTGGGAAACCTCCATTGTTCTATTTTAGGAGCAGCGATTTTATTTAATTATTTTATTAAAATTTATGACCGAGCCAAGTTTCTAGTCATAAAAAAAGCATTAAATTTCAAATTAAAAATGGGACAAAAATAAGTCAATATTCATGATTCTATAAAACATCAACCAAGGGATATAAAATATTAATTTTTCACAGGGAAGATAAATAATATAGACTTTTTATTGATCTGATAAAATATGTAGTAAACAATTATAATAACAATAATAATGTACTGTACACAATACCTGAAAAACATTTTCCATTTTGGAACATTGACGGGTTAAAGGTTAATATTAATAGTTCATTAAGTTTATCATCTCACAAAAATAGGGTACTCCATGTCATTTGACCATCATTTGTTTACCCAAATGTAATGATTCATTAAAAACTGTCATTATTATTAATTTTTTTGAAGGGATTCACAGGTTTTTTGTAATATTATCTTAGAGGTCCACAGCGAAAAAGGGTTGAGAATGCCTGTTATAAATAATTAACAAGTAAAAAATGAAAAAATTAAGTTTATCTGGATTTCTAAAACCAAGATAAAAAAACACGAATGCTAAATCGTTAATGGATCACACAAAACTAGTACTTTCTCAAATATTTATGGATTTTATTGCATTAACACAATGTTTCTCATATTTTTTCCATAGATCCCTACTTCCCATATATATTTTAAGATAAAAAAATTGCGTTTGATTAGCACTTGTAGTACTAAAAAAATATAAACTTGTCAATTTGAATGTTACTCTATCAACCTTAAGATTTCTAAGACTGTCGTTGGCCGATTTACACACCTGACTAACTTGCACATATAACGTAATAATAGTTTACCAAATTAAATATTTAAAATACAAAAAAAAAAAAGATATATCTAATAGATAAAGATGTATATATAATATCTTGATATGAAATGTAAATAAAAAATAAACATTAAAACAGGTCAAATAACTAAAAAGATGAATATACAATTTTCCACATTTTCTAGTAAAATGAATACATTTAAAATCATCTTAAAATAAACACTGACAATTCACCCTACAAAATAATGTACCTTTACTACATTTCCTAAATACGTTGAGATTCATTTGGAAAAACAATTTATTAAACAAAACAAATTTTTTAAATAAAGTTAATATTTGTATTACTTTGAAATAATAAAATATTGAAATATTGCTAATGTTTTGATTGAATTTGATTTAAATCATGTAGCTTTTTTTATACATTATACCAGTATAAATTGATAGACACTAAATAAATATTAAAATTTAAAGTTTTCACCATTACAGTTAGTATTGTGTCAATCAACAAGATTAAAACGAGGTATATTTTTGTTACAGATTTTTCCAAATGTTGCTTTATCTGTCAAATTGTATCAAATATAGTAATTATTATACATGTTATATTATATGTTCACTATAATTAATTTTGTGGTTTTTTACCAGGTTTGATTATGAAATAAAATATGGATTAATTAGATTTTTAGATGATTTTAACCATCTATAAAACTCCAAATAAATTATTTATACATATTATATTTGTAGTTAAATTTAAAAAATTAACATACATAACAAAACGGACTTCAACGTAATAACTTTATAAGCATGGATATGCCCTTATAAATCTACTTATTCCTCGAATAAAGTTTATTTTTTATTTCCAAAAATATTTTTATATGATAAATTTCAATTGACAAACACGACTAGAATAGAGACCGTTTTTGTTAAATGTTTTTGATTACGAAAGAATTTTTCTATTTTGAAAATACACACATTTAGTGGTAATTACCCTTCAAATGCTCAAAATTTTCCTAAAATGTGACACCCTAATGTACATTTAAAGGGAACCTACCAGAATATGTTTGAGGTCTCGTAATTTAAAAATAAATTTATACAAATTCACATTTTTTTTTTTAATTGTAGGATTGTTATTTACGATTTCATTTTTAATTTTATCCAAACATTTGAAAATTATTGGTTGATAATATTTATATTAAAAATTATTTGCCATTGAGAATGAGTAGATTTCTGGGGTTAAAATTTTGTATTTATATCAACTGGAATAAGCTTTACCAGAATAATTTTTTTTTTTAATTGTACGCCCGTTAATTATTTCAATTTTTTTGTTATAATAAAATAGTTTCGAATTAAAAAAAATGAATACTAAAGTGCTTTTTTGACCATGAAAGCGTCACTTAATCAGATTGACATTTTTTTATGTGTGTTAACTGGATATAACTGTACTAGGTTGACTGTTATGTACTACGTACAAACAGCACTTAGCTCTGCCGAGGGCACATTTTTATTCTACCAAAAAAATAAATTCACATTGAAAATCAAACTTAGAAATTCTACTATAAATCCTTGTATTTACTGTTATCAATCCTTTAAAGTATAGTAGATGTTGGCCGTATGGCCTAATAAAAACAACCATCGGGCCACTCATCAAAATTGTCACTTATGTGATGAATGAAGCTATTCTCTATTTTGTTTAATTAAGATTAATACCCAATTAGTAATTATATAATGCTCATAAAAGAAATAAAAGATTTTTCTATAAAAATAATTATAAAAAATTTTACGTCTTCAGAATATTTGTCCAATTTCAAATAGTATCTAGAATCTTGATGCGTAGCATAATGCAAAATGGTCGATAAAATTGCCAATTTGAATAAAAAGCGTATTATTGTAAAGAGGATGTTCTAAGTGTAAGATTTAAATATTTAAGTTTATCAATCCATACTATTCTGTAGTATTGTCCAATTTTTTTCGCTAGGAACATAATTTTAAAAGTCTAAATGTATACTTAAAAAATTATAAATTGATGCATACCATATAAATTATGACAAGGAGTAAATATATAAAAAATACAATCAACATAACTGTTGTAACGCTTCGATTTTCAAAAAATTCAAAATAAGTTCCATAAGTATCTTTGTAGGCTTTAACATTCAAATATAGTGAACCAATGAAATAAAATATAGCCTCAATCTAAATAAATATATTTCAAAAAAATTCAAACATTAATTTACTAGGTGCAATATGCCTACAATCAGTAGAATCGAAATGTATAGTATTGCTTTTGACATTTAAATTCTTGTTGTCTGACACATTTTATAATATATGAAATTTATGCAAATATTTGCATCTTTTAAGATTACAAAATAAACGATAAACATTTAGATACTGAAAATTTAGTTATACATTATAGCTATTCCAGATTTAATTTTTTTTACATTATGTTATAATTTTAAGATTCAGATACTTATCATATTAATTTTGAAAAATCAATAAAAAATCGTTTATTTCAGACAAAGTTCACGAACAAACTTTTCGTGATTTTTAAAAAAAGAGATGAATTTATATAAACTGGGTAAAAATATTTTAAAAGCTTCTACTCAAATATTTTTTAAGTACTATTGTAAAAAAATAATTCTGTTAAGTTTATAATATTAAGAGTAAACCGAATTTAAAAATGATAAAATTCATCAATTTTGGGAATATTTTATTACCGTAGATACTATTTATATTACTTCACTATTTTTTACATAGGAAATAAGTACGAATTCTAATTAAATTTAACAAACAAATATGAATTATATTTGTTTATAGTTTCTGAACATATATTTTCAACTTTAATAGTTAACCCATATACTCCCAGACAAATTTTTCCAATTTTTTGGCTTCGATTTTTCCAAAAATTTGGGAAGTTAATACATACTTGCCTATTTCTCACCATATATAGTTTTAGGTAATTACCAATTGTAGTTATGGAGTTATTTTATATTCCATATGTTCACATTGGGAGAATAAGGCAAATAAAAGCGTGTATATATA
>LWCA01001206.1:0-11061 GCA_001642005.1 Intoshia linei | reverse complement strand
TTGAAAATGTAAATATTGATCCTACAATTTCAAAAAAAATTTGCATTGAACGTCAACAAATTTCCAATAAAGAAATATGGCTGAAAATCTATATAAGTGCATTTTTGACCGTGAAGGTGTCACTTTGTCAGATTCAAATTTGTTGTGTAGGTTAACTGTTAACTTATTAACTGTTAATTAACTGGATATAACTGTATCGGATGTAATTTTGTTTAAATTCTAGGACTATTCTCATTTTTAAAAAAAAGGGCAATTTGGATTTTGGTCATGAAATTTCACTTTTTTGAGGTTGTCATTTATTATAATGCTTATGATTTTAAAAACTATTCCATAATTTATGTTTTATAAAATTTTAGGACATGTTTCATTTTTAAAACAAGGGGTCATTTTGAGTTTTGACTATTAATGTATTTATATATTATATAATATATATATATATATATAATATAGTTCTGAGGCTGAGATTTACGACAATGTTAATTATTTTAAAACGCGTGCCAGCGTGTCTGTTTTATTAAATTTTTAGGCTGATTAATTTTTTAAACAAAAGTGGAAATTGGGTTTTTGACCCTGAATTACTCAAATTCGGAAACTGAAAAATAGATATAAAGACGTTCTGGAAAAAACTGTATTAAAAATTAGGTTTTTTTGAGTTTTACGACCGTCAATTTTTTAAATAAACGGTAACACACAGACATTCATTTTTATCTACAATGTAAGAAAATAATTAAAATTTATTCTGTGATTATGTAAAATTATGTAAAAAAAATATAATTGGGGTTTTTGATCTTGAAAGACTCAATTTATGAAATTCTCAAAATAAAATTTGTTATAACATGACACTTGAAAAAACTGTATTAAAATTTGATGTTTTTTTATTTATAGGACTTCAATTTTTTAATAATTTTTTAATTAACGTTAATTTTAATTTTAATTAGTAAACTTTAACAAACATTGACATTAAATTTTATACAAGTAAATAATTATCATGTCTCATACTAATATTAAGAAAATCTGTAAGAATAATAAGGCTTAGTGATATCATTAATTCTATAAAATAAATATTATAATTAGCTCGACTTTCGACAATAAAAACTTTCGAATGATAATTTATTAGAAAATTATATTTTTAACATGTTAGTATGTATAGTAAAAAATTGTCACTGAATTAATTATAATTTTTTTTGATTGATTTATTATATCAGCCCAAAAAAAAGAGATCTAATAGTAATTTTTTGAAGTGGGGCATGGATTTTTAAGAGTGAAAGTGGGAACCGGACAAAAAAGGTTAGGATACACTGATATATGAAGAAATTTAGTAATCATCACCCTTTTTTGTCAGATACATGTGAACCCTACTACCGATCAAACCTATCATGACAACCCACTCAAAATTAAGACTACTGTCTTTTCTCGATTATAAGAAGTCTTTTTATATTCGAGAGTAGAAGGAAAAATGCTTATAATCAAAAACAAACAGACTTTTAAGCAGACCTTGAAAAATATAAAAAATACACTACATGTTTTTTTCTAATTAGTATAAATTTATAAAAAAGACATTCTATTGTATGAAGAAAGTTATTTTTTAAAAATAAATTGATATGTTGTCTATTTTTTGTTTAAAGTTCTTTCTTTCGAATACAAGCAGTTTCTGCTTATATTCAAATTTTATTTAGTTAAAAAATTTCACTGAAAATTTGTATTTCATGGTCTGCTTATAATCGAGAAAAGACAGTAGGCTCAAAAAACTTTAATAAATAAATTTTCTCAAAATATCTTGATAAAAATTATATCAACTTTTTAGAATGTACATAATTTTAAGTGGCAGCGTTGCAGTATATATCAAAAGTAATAACGACGTTGTGGAAGACATAGTCAAGGAAATGAAACCCAACGTGACAGAACAAAATTCTCAAGATTCAATATCAAACACCCCAGAAAACTCAAATTTGGGTAATTTAATTAATACTATCGGTAGAGGAGGTGCATTTGGAGAAATTGCTTTGTTGCGATCCGATTGTTTTAGAACTGCATCAATTTTAACTGAGAGTGCTTGTGAATTGGTAGTCATTCATCGAGATTTGTATAAACGTTCAATTTCTGATATTTATCGTAAACATGTTCAAGAAAAATTTGATATTATTAAACAACACGATTTCTTTAAAAATTGGTTAATGCGAGATTTGAACGACATTTCTCCCAGAATTCAAAAACTTGATATCCAATTTGGTGAAAATCTTATCAAACAAGGACAGCAATTTACATATATATATTTGATTGTAAGGTTCGTTTTTATAGTTTTATTTATTTCTAAAATGTCTCGATTTTAAGGTTTGATTAGTTTAGTTCAGAGGTGGCCAACCCTTTTTTGATGCGATCGACTAATACATTGACTAGAAAAATGTTTCTGATTGGAACCTATTTAAAAAAATCGCCTTGCGGAACCCAATAAAAAATGTTTAACTAAATATTCTTTCTGTGATCGTAGAAAGCATAAAAATTAAAAATAAATTATATATCAATATTAAAATAGATATATTTAATCATTTTAATAACGAGTAATTATATTAATTAATAAAAAATTAATTCTAATTTTTTAATTTGGCGATCGACTAGAAAATTATTTGCGATTGACAGGTTGGACATCCCTGGTTTAGTTAATTGTGGGCATAAATTGCATACATACCATGTAGTTTATAATACATTTTAATTTAATTATTTTAATTTTGAATTTTTATTAAACTGGCAGTGTCATTATTATTTTTCACTTTATAATGTAAGGTTTATATACATTTACATGAAGGTATTTTAAATATTTTAGTGGGGAAGTGATAATAAGTGTTAACGCAAAAAAACATGAAAAGCAATACCAGAAATTTTTAAAAAAGCATTTTTCAAGTGAACAAGAGTACCCTGTATTGTATATACTTTTTAAATCAACTTTAGACGTACAAACTTATTTTCAAATCTACATAAAGTTAAAAAGACTTTGATAAACAGCTTTGAAAACAACATTAAACCAAATAATAATACATTATCTCTTACTAATTCATTAAAAACAAGCATTTCTCTTATAACCATTGGGAAAAACCAAATAATTGGTATTTTATATCCTTACCTATATAAACGTTATATTATAATTTATAAAATAAAAGTTGCTAAAAATGTGTTTGTCTGTGTAAGAGTCTACCACCATTTATTTATAAAACTGAATCCCAGAAATTTACAAAGTAAAATTTTAAATCATATTTTTCAGACACACAAACTAAGATACATTTCACGCTCAAAACTTTGCATCTTCACGGTCTTTTAATAATCTTTACCTAATCAACCCTTTTTTAAAAATGGAAAAAATAAATCAAGATTCAATGAATTAATTCTTTATTACACTGGAACTTACATTGGATATAATTTTATTTTAGCAATTCATGTGTAGTGATTGTGTTGGGAAAAAAACCGGGACAAAATTCCCAGCATATTTAATAATTTCCCGGGATTCCCGAAAAAAATTGAGACATACCTGTATTTTATTTATGTTTGTTATTACTATGAAAATATGATTATATTATAATATTTAAAATTTACCATTTCATATCCCATCACTAATATTATTTAATCAAAAATACCATTTCAAGCCCTCATGGAAAAATTAACTTATACCGATATTCTTTTCAAAAATTTGATTTTACGAAATATTATGAAAAAAATCCCCTTCATCAAACCACAAATAAAAAATTTAATTTTCCAGCCCTTAATGGAAAAATATCCTTTTTCCAATACTTTTTTTAAAAACATCTTATTCCAACCACAAATTACTAACGCTTAAGGGAATTATTCTTTTTTTCCAAAAATGAGTTGTTACGAAGTGGAACGCTATCATCAAGATTGTTAAAATTAAAGGAAGCCCTTATGTCCGTTCAACCAACGTCAACACAAAATGAAAGAAATTTCTCTACTGCTTCTAATTTCGTTACAAAAAGTAGAACGCGTTTAAAAGACGAATCTATCAATATTATGTGTATTTTTTTACAACACTTTTAACACTTTTTCAACAATCTAAAATAAATAAATTTTTTTCTAATTAAATTTGTAAATTTAAATCTAGATTCGCATTATTTCAATTTCTTTTTGTTTCTAAAATTTTTAATGCTTATATATTATATATGAATAAAAAATTTTTTTTGTCCCGAGAAATCACAATCACTATTCATTTGTTAAGAATAATTTATTTGTTAATAAAAAAAATTTAGTTTAATGTTTAGGTGATATTGAACTAGTTTTGGAACTTGATACTTACCATATTAGCGCTAAATGTACTCAACCTGTAACTGTATTAGCCATTGAAAAAACAAATTTGCTTGAAAAATTAAAATATAAACGATACCCTATTAATTTAAAATGGTAATATCTCAAAACGAGTCAACAATCGAAAATAACATGTTTATTAATATATTTTAGTCGTTTTCAGAGAAATAGCGTTGAAATATACACTACATCGTGGGTTCTCAAACTCATTTTTTATACCGCCCGTTGAAAAAATTTACTAAATAAATAAGCAATTTTTTTGATTCAAATCATTAAGATATTTCCGAAGTCGACGTTCAATATTAATGAAAATTATCTTTACTTATATAAAATGCTTTGTTTGTCTGTGTGTGTTATTGTTTATTTCAATAACTACGAGTCTTAGAATTTTATAAGGTCCATATTTTTATTACAGTTTTTTCCGGGGTGTTAGCAAAATAAATTTTAACCTCATAAACTCACATCTTACGGGTCAAAAAACCCAATGTTCCTTTTTTTTGAAAATCAAACGAGTTCCAGAATTTAAAAAAATTTATACCCTGATAGGGATTTTAAAATCATAAATATTCTAATAAATTTAAATTTAAAAAAAAATATATCTTCAGGGCCAAAACCACAAATTACCTTTTTTTTTAATGAAAACAGCCCTAGAATATACAAAAATTACAGGTGGTACAGTTGTATCCTGTTAACACACACAAAATATTTCAATCTGAATAAGTGACGCCTTCATGGTTAAAAAGCATTTTAGTATTCATATATTTTTTTCCGAAATATTTTAAACAAAAAATGTGAAATAATTAACCTTCCAAAAATTGAAAAAAGTAGATTATTCTAATAGAGCTTATTCCAGTTGATAAAAATACAAAAATTCAACCCCGAAATCTACGTATTCCCCGTGAAAAATAATTTTTAATATATTATTAACCAATATTTTTCAAATATTGCGATTAAAATAAAAATTGAAACTGTAAATATTGATCCTACAATTTCAAAAAAAATATGCATTGAAATTATACACGAAAGTGTCCTAGAAAAACTGCATTAGATATTGGTGTTTTTAAAACTCTACACATCTTATTTTCGTAAATAAGATGAAAGACACACAATTAAAAAACTGGAAACCTCCTTAATTTCGTTTGTTCCTAAACTAAAAATTTGGTACAAAAAAATTTTTCAAAAAACTATGTCTATAATATTTCATTAATTATATATTAATTTAATATAAGAAATTATAATATATAATAAAACCTATTATTATTTAATTTAGCATATATAACATCGCATAATTCGCAAGGGTTGTCTAAAAATTAATAATTTAACAATGTAATATTTTTTGCGTATGATATCCACCAGTGGTTCACGATTGGATCTCTAGACCCCTAGTGGATCCAAAA
The DNA here is from genome assembly GCA_001642005.1 of Intoshia linei. Taxonomy (NCBI): domain Eukaryota; kingdom Metazoa; phylum Orthonectida; family Rhopaluridae; genus Intoshia; species Intoshia linei. Next base: position 5,359 of record LWCA01001206.1, on the reverse strand, counting down.
ATATACATCTGGGGTCCATGAGATTCAAATAAGACATTTTAAATAAATTAAATTTTACCAACTTTACTTTATTTATATATTTACAATATTTATTACCGAATTGCCATATATTGGGAATTTATTCCAAATCTGATACGACCGATGCATTATTATTTGAAACATCCCACTTTTATTCGTCAATTAATAAAATTTAATAAAATATAACATTTGAAACACGATGATACCAAATTGTATAAGAAAAACCTTTTATTTTTTCATAAATAGTTATATATATACTCATTTTTTCTTAGAGTCCAAAAAAAATAGTTTGATATTGGGGTCCATCACTATTTAAATCGGGAACTACTTATGTAAACCGATATAATTACCATTTTTAATTGTTTTTAAACAATATCCATTTGTATAGTTCCAAACTTTAACTGTACCGTCATGACTTGCTGTTACCAACCTAAGTTTAAGAATATTGAATGTAAACATCATATCTATTTATAGACCCTTTACTATAGGCGATCCCGTTGATACCTTCAAATCACTTGAAACTCAATACTAGAGACCGGGTTTACATTACAATTGAAAATTACGCCTGCAATAATAAAAATGAATATTACTTTAAACCGGTCGAATCAAAGCACATACTACTGATGACACTATTTCCATGAGCATTTTTAAATTCATTGATAATAATTCCGTATTGCAAACTCCAAACTCTAACTGTCTAAATATAATTTTAAAATTATAAGATTACACCTTGAAATCAATTACAATTTTAATAAGGCAGAATAATCGTTTGTAGACATTACCATTAAAAGGAAAAATTTTAAATGTGTAAAATTTAAAAAGATAATATTCTTAAACCCAACCATTTTTACTTAAATCAAACCATTTTTACTAAAAATCCACTTTTACAAACTCTTAAGGAAAAATCCCAATTTTACCAACCCTTATGGGAAAACCCACTTTTAATGGAAAAATCGATTTTTACCTACCCTTAAGGGAATAATCCACTTTTACCAACCTTTAATGGAAAAATTGAGTTTTACTAACTCACATTTTCAAACCCCTAAGGAAAAATCCTTAATCATTCAAAATTTCTTAAACATTATGCGTTTGTAACAATTTTAATGCAAATTATTGATTATAAATCGATTAAGTGCAGCTGCAAAAAATTTTCTAAAAAAAATGCTACCACGTTTTCGATGTACTTCGTGAAATAAAAGATTGGATGTAATATTGATGTATTGATTGGATGGATTGGATAGTTGATTTGCACTTAAAAATAATTAGAAAGAGAGAAAGACCAATAAAAACATCTAATAAAGCAAATACAAAATATTTCAAGTACAGAAAAATGCATAATTAATAAAATTTTTTTTATTTTGTTTTAAAAAGTGTGCTTTGTTTCTTCATTAGTTTAAGTAACCCCTTAAGCGTTTATAACTTGTTTATCACTAATCTTTCTATTTGAGAATTTCATTTTGTTTTGTTGGTGATATTGAGTTTTTAGGGGATACTCCGCAATTTTGTAAAACTGGATTTTTCCCTTAAAGGTTGGTAAAACTAAAATTTTCCCTTAAAGGTCGGTAAAACTGGAATTTTCTCTAAAGGGTTTTTAAAACCGAATTTTTCCTTTAAAGGTTATTAAAACTGAATTTTTCCTTTTAATGTTGGTAAATTTTGATTTTTAGTAAAAATAATTGGATTTAAGTAGACACCCATTTAAAAATAAATAAATAAATTTAAAATAAAATAATTTTTTTTCTTATTTAAAAAGAATTACCGAATTATGAGAAGCAGTCACAACATGATCAAATTTTTTACTATACAAACAACAGTCTAATGCAACGCTGTGAGAAACATTGGTAAAATCCTTTAATACTGTTTTTTGTTTAATGGTTAAGGAATGAATATGATCCGTTGTCACAAGAAGTGATTTAGATTGTATATTATAACAACAGGATACAATATCTCCACGTATTTTATGTGTTTTTGGTCTTAACGTTAACAAACAAGTGTAATCTTGAGTATCCCAGACCTATTATAATTTTTTTAACAATATAATCAAATTAATTGGCACATTACCATCAAAAAATTATCAGTAGAAAAGCTAAAAATCCGTTCTTCTTCTTCTGCAATTCGTATGAAACAAATCGGTGCATTATGACCAGCAATTATACCTACCGGTTTTCTAATTTTTATATTATTATATTTTAAATAATTTACCCTTGAACATACGGATTCCATATTCGAACAATTCGGTCCATGCCTAAATAAGTAAGATGAATTTGAAACTACAAAAATGGCACCTAAACGGCCAAAACCACAAATTAAAATTTGTTTTTTTAAATGAAAAAATCCTAGAACTTTTATAAAAACAAATTCTTATACAAATTTTGAAGCATACATTAAAATCAACATAACGAATGGTGTATTACCTCCCGTCGCAATAATATTTTTCTTTTTACTGTAATCAAAAACTTTAACTCCCTTATAAATTTTATACACAATTTGATCACTAGGATTTCTTTTTCTAGGATTAACTTTGAATGAAATTAGAGATTTTCTTTCTTGATGTTTATCGATGGGTTTACCACTAAATTTGTTGATTAAATATTAACATGAATAATCTATAAACTCTTTGGTTATTATGACGTTTTCATAGGCTTTAGTTATTCCAAGATTTAAATTATTTGAGACTGTACCAATGACCATGGCATTATCCGTGCTATTACTGCATGAAATGATACGATCAATTTCTGGACAATATTGAACCGATTGAACCCAATCTGTATGTACTTTCCATACAACCATATTAACTCCAAAACGATTTACAGCGTTTTCAATGTTTATTGAAGCCATACCGTTTACTTTTTTCATGTTTTTCCAATTTCTAAAGTTGAAAATTAAGAAAACTAAAAAAAACAATTTTAGTACCTAAGACACTCCCCGACCTTTTGAATAGTCAAAATTGTTATACAACCATTTGAATCACCATAAATTATATAACAGGTATCTAATCGCGTATTTTTCATAACACTGAATATAATATATAATTGAAATGACACCATAATACCTGTAGTCCATGACAAGGGGTAAAGATTGAAAACCACGTATTTGGCAATACGTTTCCAGTGATGAAAGTTCATAAAATTGAATTTCACGTTCTCTAAAAAAAATTAATATTAATAATAAAAATAACGATCAAAAATTATACCCAGTACTAAGCATTAATTTATTGTATTCACTAAATATTAAAAAATCTGTAACTTTTTTAGTATTTGACTTTCTAATTTTCTAAAAATAACGTTTTATTTTGAAATATTATAAAAGTACATCCACGTTTAAAAGTGACTTTGATCGCTTCAAGTCGGCATTAGGAGACCAAAATGAAATTGACCCTTCTGTACCGCACGCAACAAAATTTCCATCTACCAAACCGCAAATTTTGAGGAAATTATCTCTTTGTGGAGAACCTACACATTTAGCTGGTAAATTAAATGTCATTGATTTGATGGAATTTGAATGCATCTCTTTTGCTGAGTATTCATTTTGTAAATAAGTGCAAAATTCATCCCAACTAACCGTCCCTTCTGAAGATAAATCAATTTTGTGGAAAAGGTTTTCAATTTCATTAATCTAATTAAGTTTTATTTATATTACAAAATTTGACAGTGTTTCTTTTTAGGTAGTATTTTTGGAGAAATGAAAAAATAAAAAACTGAAAAATTAGCGGAAACAAAATTACCTGACTCCGTTTTAAATGTAGTTGTGTAATAAGCAATTCCTTAAACTCAAAAATATCTAAACCACCATTTCTGTCTGTATCGGCTTCAATAAACGCTTCTTTAAGTTTTTCCATAGCTTTGATACCGATTCTTTCTTCAATCGTCGACATCATATTCTGACCCAATTGTAAAGCATTACATTTATCTATTGGTTTAAAAAGCAAATCTGAAGCGAAAAGGTTTTCCATTACACCAATTGACTTTCTTTGAAAAAAGTGTTTGTTTTGAGCACTTTTTTCATTCTTTTTGTATATACTTAATTTTTCACCATATATTTTGTTAATGTTTGATGGTCGAGTCAAAGCGGATGCGGGCCGCTCTTTAGTGTGGGTATCATTTTTAGTAACGTCCATTTGCAATGGGGACATTATTAAATTGTTTTCCTAAAAATTGGCCTAAATAAACTAAAAACGAAATAAAATTTTATGTGCAAATCTTTGCAATTTAGTGTACTTATTAAGTGGAACAGTAACAAATTTATTAGAAACAATGGCGAAAATTTAATCTATAATGTAATTGTTTATGTTTTCGTTCCTCCAATCATGGGAAGTACAATACAAGTGATCTTCGAAATCAATAAACTCTTTCAGGTGTAAACAATTGTCAACCATTTTTGATATTTTTGGCATTATTTTTGGAATTTCTTTACTATAAATTTTTTGTAATTTTTACATTTGTATGAAATACCTAAACAAATTTGGAGATCTTTTTAACCATTTTTTCTGGATTTTTTCGTAAACATCGACGCTAAAATTTTCATAACTCAAGTTGAATTTTTTGTTGTCTATCTAGGGAAAGTTGAATACAATTGGTATTAAAAATGTAACAAATTCAGGGTTAACATATTATACATATATTGTATATAACTTGTGCGTTGTTTGTTTGAAATATACAGTATAGGTAGTTTTGCCAAGATGGAATATTTTTTAAAATTATAAACATGTACAAAGGGTGTCACATTTATTTTAAATTTTGCGATTTTTCAAAACGTATCAGATAGATCATGTGTATTTTGAATAGAAATCAAAAATAGTTTTTCAAAAATATTGTTAACGAAGTTATGCTTGTCAATTAAGTAATTAACAAAAAATTTAAGTTTATTCGTATATTTTAATGAGTTAGGTTCATGCACAATGGACTATATTCTATAATATCAAAAATTTTTTTTTAAAATTATATTTATCATTTTGTTTTGGTAAATAAATAAATGTAGACAGTTATTCTAATTTTCAAAATTATTACTCTACATTTAGAACACATCTTAAGTTTTAAGTGTAAAGCCAAAACTACTTATCTATGATGACGAATAAAAATTTTCAGCTTAAAATTTATTCCAAATAAACTAAAGGTGATAATATGTTTATTTCTGGCCACACTTCTAAAATTTTCAAAACGCTAGAAAAAGTTTCTACATTTAATTATCCTACAAACATTTTTTAAAGTTTAAATTAAACGCCAAAAATTTTTTTAGTATAAAAATATAACTTATAAATCCTACTATTCACTATTATCAATCTTTTAAGAGTGGTTCCCAAATTTGTTTCAGGTGGAACCATCATATCACAATACTTTTTACT
>LWCA01000563.1:0-23256 GCA_001642005.1 Intoshia linei | reverse complement strand
ATATTCTGAAACGTTATATGTGCGAAATGCATGAGACAAGATATATTCTACAACGAGATGGTGCTTCGTCTCATACATCATGATTTACGTGCCAATGGATACAAAGTCAGCATCTAAATATGCTACCAAATTGGCCGCCACAAAGTCCAGATTTGAATATAATCGAAAATCTTCGGAGTGAATTGAAGAAAAAGGTGCGTCAACGATCTCTTCAAAATTTGGAGTCACTATGGAAAATAACAAAGGAAAAATTCTATAAAATACCTAACGATTATATCAAAAATCTTTATGAGTCTATTCCAAGAAGATTAGATGACGTATGTTCAGTAAATGGCGGAAATACCAAGTACTGACATTATTAAATCTTTTTAAATTTAATATATTTAATTATGTTGTTTAATCATAAAATTAATCACGGGTTCTCAAAACATATGAACGATTAAAATTATTACAATTCAATAATATCATCATTCTTATATCTAATAATTATCTAACAGTCTTCAAATTTAATTAATAACTTCCGATCATATTTACATTCCCTGAAATATAAAATAAATTAAACAAAAACACTTATTAATAAAATAATTAACAATTTTATAAGGTGCTCAAAACATATGGACGGGTCTGTATAATACGTTATTTTTAAATACTTTACTGAATCAAAATTTAAGGATATATCAATAAATAATTATTTACCAAACTGTATACTTATGTAATTATAATGTACCTCTATTGACTTAATTGTCTCATTTATGCCTAGGCTGAAAGCTAAATAGCAATTTTAATTTTGTATTAATTAGCATTGTATTATTATATAGTATAACTAGGTTGACTGTTATGTACTACGTACAAACAGGAGGTAGCTTTGCCGAGGGCACATTTTTATTATACTTAAAAAATAAATTCACGTTTAAAATCTAATTTAAAAATCATACTATTTACTGTTATGAATCCTTTAAAGGAGTGGTTCCCAAATTTGTGTCAGGTGGAACCATCATATCACTTTACTTTTTACTTTAAAGTGAATTATTTCATTCTTAATGATTTGTTTCTTAACATTTGCGTAAAGAATTTTAAAAACAATCGTTATCTCAAGTTTTTAATTTATTAGACAGAATGTAATGTGTATAGTATTATAAAATTATTAGTAGAACATAGAATAGGGATATAATAATTAATAATATTTAATTAAATTGCCTGCATTAATATGAAAAAATCCAGAAATAAGTAAAAATAGGCATATTTTTCGATACATTGTAGTCCAAGTATGTAAAAATTATCTGAAAGAATTTAATGTGTCTTTTAATGACGGTATCTTTATTAAAATAAATATTTATATAATAAAATAATTGCTGCAACTGAATATCTTTTACGTTTATATACATTAAAAAGTGCTTTATTATTATAGAATTGTTTGTTCATCAAACTTTTAAATTGTCAACTTTCAGAATACGTTATACGTCGTAGTGACTTATCAACATTGTATTTGTAGCATCATTTGATTTATGGTTCTGGTATAATCTAAGGTTAATGATTCTCCAAAACGTTGTTAACGATCCCCTAGTTGTATTAATATTCTAGGCCAGTTAATTGATAAGAAACACTATATATAAATTATTTTTTTATGTATATACCGAGCCGAACCAACCATATTCGAGACTTTCCTCAAGTGAGGCCTTGGCCTCATCTTTATAAATGTAGCCTTCATTTTCCCAAAGTAGTCTGTTTTAAATTTTGTTGACTTAGATTTTTAAATAATTAATTACATGTACAAAAGTCACATTTTTAGGTGCCTATTAATGATTGATTATTAATTATATGAAATGAAATGACCTGCAAATATAGCTTACGTTGAATGAAAATCAAAATATTTTCAATATTATCAAAATGTTTTATTTTAATGGTCCGGTTCAAATAGTGTACGGATCCCCATTTCACAATATTTATTTTTATAGATCAAGGGAAAAATGAAATATAAAACATTGATGTGAACATTACAGGTTTTTCATCATTTAGTAAAATCGTATTTTTCAAAGCAATTATAGGAAAAAGAGAATTTTTTTATAGAAGCTTGTAAAATTTTATTTTTTATTTTGGGTTTTGGATTGGGACGTTTTTGCTCATAAGATTTAATATAATCGCATTTTTCAAAATAATATTGAAAAAATGGACATTTCTCTTAAGTGTTGGTAATATTGGAGTTTTATTTTGGATTGGAATAAGAACTTTAACTCTTAACCTTTAGTAAAATTGTGTTTTTTAAAAAAAAATGAAAAAGGGTATTCTTCCCTTAATTGTAAATAAAATTGCATTTTTATTTTGTGGTTAATTAACTGTATTTTTTTCATAGGCTTTCGTAATATCGGATTTTTCAAAAAAGAATCGGTAAAAGTCAATTTTGCCCATAGGCTTGAAATTTTATTTTTTTAAATTTTATGGTGGATAAAAGGGATTTTTGAAATAATATGTAGAGATCGTGTAGGTTTCGGGATAATCAACATCTAGAAACTCTGTAATAAGTATGAAAAATTATCCTATAAAAATATATAAAAGTTGATCAAAATTTTTCAATATTTTATTTGAATGTCACGGACCCCAGACCTATAATTTTGGACCCCAATCTGGAACCAGTTTTAATGTAAACATTATTTAAAAAAAATTCTCGTTATCGGAAAAAGATTTTTTTAGAATCAATTATTCCGTTAACGAGGAATTATGCTGTATTACATTAGTGACATCAATCTAAATTCTAAATTCTAAATTCTAAAATTAACTAGATTTAAAACTATATTATCACTCAATATTTTAATCTAAACTTTTGTTGTTAATGAAAATTTTTTATCAAATTTAATCATTTTTATTATTAATCAAATATAAATCAAATAAAATATATTATAAAACATGTCAGATGAACCCATTGAACACAAAAATAAAAACCGCTATAAAAATGAAGGATTAGGTATTTTTTATACACAATTGTGGCCAAAAAAACGCATATAGTAAAATTTTAGGATATTCCGTTATCCATATATGAATAAATTAAACAATTAATTTACTACACATATTATGATTGTATAACCACATAATAATTAATTAATTATCTCTAGATTTGGCACAACAGAATAGGCATGTATCAATTAAAAATATTTATAAAATATTCAATGTAATAAAAATAAGCAACAATTAGATATATTGAAAATCTATTTTTTATACAACTCCACCAAACAAAATCAAAAATTATATTTAATAATCGACATTTTCAAAAGCCCTTTCATCCATCATTTAGTTTTATGGAATTGTTAACTTTTTTCGTCCGCAAAAATCCGTTCGTTTAAAAAATGCAAATGACATTACAGATGATGCATTTTTATCTGTAAAAACAGTTTTTTTAAATGAACTTTTAAGTAAATGAATTGAATATTTTTTTCATGAGACCCACAATTTTAATCGAATAAACAGCATCATTGTTTTTTTCATAAAATGTTAAAAATGCATCTCCACGATTTCAATGATTGGTAGAAAAACTACCTTTTTAGTTTATATTTTGTTTTTAAACCAGCTTTTCATATAAAATACTAAATGTATTACAAAAGGCATTCGTTTGACAGATTAATTTACGAGACCTAGTTAGATATATTCCACACATGAAACAGAATTTATTTTAATCTATCGAATCATGTCCATGCATTATAAATCTTGTTTAAATGTTTCGTGAGAATGCAATTATCAAATTCACTCATCGCTTTAATTAATTAAAAGATGTAATAAAAAATTTATTTGACATGTAAATCATGTCACTATGTTTTTTTGTGGTTAAAAATTTAAGGGATACATTTAAACTAACAGTAAATTTAGCTTCATTTTGCTCGATTCTCTCAAAATTCTGGGAAAATTATGGGATAATTCGCAATTCTGTAAAACTGATTTTTTCTTTAAAGGTTGGTAAAACTAGAATTTTCTCTTTAGGGTTGGTAAAACTGGATTTTTCTTTTAAAGGTTGTTAATACTGAATTTTTCCTGTTAGTGTTGGTAAATTTTGAATTTATGTAAAAGTGGTTGGATTTAAGTAAAAATAGTTGGATTTTAGTAAAAATGGTTGGATTTAAGTAGACACATATCTTTAATTATAAAAATATGTATATCGTTAGAATCACAAAAATTAGCTGATTATTTTAATATATATGTTACATTAAGTTTCTTTTTGCTATGTTGGACAGTGTTATTGTAAGTATCAAATATAAAGAGGGAACATGAGAACATATAAATTTAAAAATTATGCTTGAAATGAATGAAACTATATATAGATTCCACGAAGCTAAAATTGGAACGAATCGAAACTGTGGTTCAACTTAGAAAAAAAAATCGAAATGAAATGGTTTGATTATGTTTGTTATTTTTTTATTGTATCTACTTTAGATAGATAAAATACGAAATATAGATTCCACTTTTGACGACAATGGTGAAATTGATATGGCCGTTACAAGCAATGTATTACTATTTATTTAATTTTCTATTTTTTCTATATTAATCGTAAATTTTGATGTAATTGACTAATTTAATCATTGTAGGCATCATTATCTCCAGAATTAATTAAAGGATTGTGGAATCCAGATATAAATGTGGTTAAAAGAAAAGTATTCATGTTACGAAAATTATTATGTGTGGGTATGATTCGTTTGATTTTGCTAACCTTTGGTTTATTTTTAAGTTTTTTTAATTCCACAATTTGGTTTCAAATATGAATATAAACCAAGAGTATTATATTATTTTCTGTTTACATTGTTAATATGAATACTCTATAATGGGAGTTTTCGCTAATATAAATTTTTTGCGAATAATAAAAAATGTGGCCATATGGTCAAAGGCTAATAAAATCGTATGTATATAGTAGTTTTAAACGATTAAACCATGAATCGGTAGGAATAAATGTACTAATCACATTTGAACATCAAGTTTAAAGTCAATTTTCTAGGCGGATACGTTTGTTAATTAACATTTGTATGGGAGAGTGGGTATGACAAGAAAATGTCGTCCCGTGTAGGGTCGTAATAATAGTGTGTATAAAATGATCCGTTATGTACAAATAATCACAATTAATGTTTACTTTGTTTCAGAAAATCCCCCTATTGAAGACGCTATAAATGCCAATATACTTCCTAGATTGAATGAATTACTAAATTGTGATATGGAAGAGATTCGGGTACTAAATTTTTTTTTTAAATTTTTAAAGTTTTTATAAAAATAGTTCCATATAGCTTGGATTTTAACAAATATTGCCTGTGGGTTTGATGAACATATTGGCGCTATTGTTAATTCAAATTGCCTGGACAGTCTAATCAAAATTTTGAAAAGTCAACAAGATTCTCAACGTGTTTTAAAACAGGTATTTATATAGTCTAGACTGTGGTTCCAAAAAGACCGATATTGCTTTGTAATGTTTATTTTTATTCGATATAGACCGTTTGGACATTGAGTAATATTGCTGGTGAAAATGTGCGTTACAGAAATTTGTTAATCAATTATGATATTATAACTAGTCTGATTTCGTAAGTATTAATTTTATTGATATCATCGTTCCCCAAATACCGGTCTGCGGATCAATACTGGTACGTGAAAATTTTTTTGAAAAAACTTAATTGACTTCAAAATAATATTGAAAAATCTCCATTAAAAAATATTATACAAGTTTAACTAATTGTAGGGTATTATTTGGATATTTGAAATTTTTTTATTTAAAAAAAAATTTCCCATAAATCGATTAATCGCTTTTAAATTAACCCGAATTATTCGAAAACCGGTTTTTCCATTTTTGGAATAATTGTGAATCCTAGTGTTAATATTTATATTTTTGTTATAAAAGGTTGGTGGATAAGACGACAACGCATATTGATGTAAAAATACAGGCTATATGGTGTTTATCAAATATGTGTAGAAGAAAAGATTCACCTACTCCAATCAAAGAAGTATTTTAATTATATTATAAACAATATTAGGTATTTAATAAAAATTAATCGTTACAGTAGTCCTTTATACATCTACTAGGTTGACTGTTATGTACTACATACAAACAGCACCTAGCTCTGCCGAAGGCAAATTTTTATTCTACTAAAAAAATGAATTTACGTTGAAAATCTAACTTAAAAATTTTATTATTCACTAGTATTAATTCTTTAAAGGAGTGGTTCCCAAACTTGTTTCAGGTGGAACCATTATATTACATTACTTTTTACTTTAAAATGAATATTCCATCATAATTTTTTTTTATCATTTGCATAAAGAATTTTAAAAACATTTATTATCCCATTTTTTTAATTTATTAGACAGAATGTGTGTATAATATTAAAAATAAAGTTAAAACTTTTTAATTTTATTAGACAGAATGTGTGTATAATATTAAAAATAAAGTAAAAACAGTCCAATTTTATTAGACAAAATGTGTGTATAATATTAAAAATAAAGTAAAAACAGTCCAATCCTAAAAATTTTCATAAATATAAAAATCATAATAACAAAGTTGTATTACTTTTAGTAATCGTTGTTGTAATTTGAATTTAAATTTTTAAAAAATATTTTGGAAATGAGAAGTTGAGATTTAAAAATTGCGTAGCAGTGAAAAAAATTCCGAAGGAATGAATTATTTAGATTTAAACCCATATTTCCTTATTGAAAATGTGTAGACGTTCAATGCACAAAGGACAATTAGGGCTTTTGATTCGTAAGATGTGAGTTTGGGCGGTTGAAATTTATTTTGCTAACATCCTCAGAAAAAACAGTGATTGAAATGTGGATTTTATAATATTATAAGATTGGTAGTTATTGAAATAAACGGTAACACACACACAAATAAATATTGCGTAGCATATTATATAAGTAAGGATAATATATAAGGTGTAACGCGCGGACTTTTTAAGTGCATTATTTCTTATCTTATGTTTATTGAAGTGTTTAGATTAAACAAATCTTGAATTTGGCCGCCAAGCTTATATACAGCGACAATGAACATATATTAAGAAATTCACTTTGGATATTAGCCTATATATGTGACGGTCCATGTGAAAGAATGACACTAGTTCTGGAATCAGGCATTCTGGATCGTTTGATTGAAATAGTTTTGTAAGTACATATATTTAAAATAATCAAATTTATTTTAAAAATAAAATATTTAAAATTTTGTTTGGATTAATATAATTGTAATAGTATTGTAACACTTACAAGATAAGTTATACCCTGAAACATTTATAATGTATATAATCGCTCCAAAATGCATTGAAATATTTAGACACCCAAACCAAGAATTAATAAATCCTGCTTTACGAACCATTGGAAATATTTTAGCGGGTAGTGAAAAACAAACACAGGTAAAAAAATCTTTGATTATTTAATTCATTTACAATTATAAAGTTAGCAATCGATGCATCCGTATTACCAGTATTGATAAATATAGCTGGAGCGAAACATATAAGTAAATTTATTAGAAAAGAAGCCTTTTGGGCACTTTCTAATATCGCTGCCGGAAACCCATCTCAAATCAAGGTACATTTATTTGAAGATGTATGTTACTATAATATTAGCAACTTATTGATGATGGTGGTTTAAAAGTTGTTAAAAGTGTTTTTGAGGAGGACAATATGCAATTACAAAAAGAAGGTGTTCATTTTTTTTAAATTGTAACAATATTTTAGGTTTATGGTCTTTGTGCAACATGTTGGGTAACGGTATATTATTTGTCCTTTTTGAAATTTTATTTTAGCTGAAGGAACATATGACATTGCAGAATCTATTGTTTCACAAGGATTATTGGAATGTATGATTCGACTTTTAAAAAAAAATGATTTTAAAATTGTTGACAAGACCTTAGATTGTTTATATAAAATTTTTAACCTTGGAGAAGAGAAACAACCAAATTTTTTTACTTATGCATTTGAAGAACTTGACGGTAATTTGATGAGTATTATTGTTTGAAAATTTTGTTCTAGGTATGGATGTGTTGTTTGAATTACAGTATAAACAAAGTGATGTGTTATTTAAAAAATCTCAAAGAATAATTATCAATTTTTTTCACTCAGATGATGATACCTCAGATTAATTATTAATATTAATATTTTTGTACATTAACTGTTATAATTAAATTATTTTGAAAAATTTCCATTCAGTAAAACCTTTCTGTAATTATGCCTTTTTTACATAAAGAAATGGATACACTCTTTTTCATTCATGACATGTAGCCAATGTGCCCGTTTAAATTTAACAATTATTGGTAATAACATTTCAAAATTTTTTAAATTATTAGTCCAGTCAACTGGTAGCCAAGTCGGATTTTTGGTCGTGTAATTTTCAACAACCTTTTAAAATTAAATTTTTATTAAAAATTTAAAATTGTGACATCCAATCATCTGAAGAAAAATCATCAGTGTTATTGGTTATATTTTGATTTACAAGTTCAGTAGTTTCTGGACTACTTTGTCGTTGATTAGTTTTCATAATCGCTTTTGAATTTTGATTAGATTTCGGTTTTTCTGAAATGTTTGGTAACTTTTCCGATTGAGACTTTACAAAACATTGAGAGTGTTCGGAGCTGTCAGAGTGTTGAATTCTTTGTTCAAGTTTCAATTTATTTTTGAACGATGATTTTACAGATGAGCAATCATCTGTTTCACTGTAATCGGTTTTTTCCGTTTCTTTTTTTAAGTCCTTTTTAATTTTTCTATATTTATGCGGCGTGTAACAAACTCCCAAATTACTATCATCTGAATATTCTGAATTTGGAATTCCTAATGCTTCTTTTACTTTTTCTGTTATTTCACGTAATTTTTCCTAAATTTTATAATTTAAGTTTTTAAACCAGGAATTTAGATAGGACGAGGCACGCTCTGCCACTCATCATTTAAAAATTATATTAACACTAGCTTGGTAGTTTTGTTATACGTACAAAAGCACCTAGCTTTGCCGAGGCACTCTTTTATTATACCAAAAAAATAAATTCACGTTGAAAATTTAACTTAAAAATTCTACTATTAACTATTATCAATCATTTGTTTTGTTAACATTTGCGTAAAGAATTTAAAAACAATTACAATTACAAGAATGCGTAAATTTCATGGGTTGAAATTTTGTATTTATATCAACTGGAATAAACTCTATCAGAATATTTTTTTTTTAAATTCTCCAACTCGTTTGATTTTCAAAAAGAGAGACAACTGGGGTTTTTGACCTTTAAGATGTGAAATTTGGAGATAAAAATATATCTTAATATACGTCCCGAAAAAAAACTGTAGTTGTAATGTGGTCTTTAAAAAATTCTAAGACGGGTAGTTATTTAAATAAAGCTGAACAACCACACACAGACCCACACACAAACAAAAATCGTGTCGCAATTTATATAAGTTAGGATTTTTTATAAAAATACCAATTTTAGTTTGTTTTCTTTTCGCTTTACGTGAGCTTCAAGAGTTGCTCGAATCATACGATTAGTAAATATTCCTCTTTTAACTATGTCAGTAGTTATTTCATTCATAAAATCTAGATATTCCATGTCTTCTTCTCTAAATTAAAATTTTATTTTTCATTATATAAAGTAGAATTTTCTCAATCATTTATACGTGCTACAATGTAACATGTATTAATCTATATTAACATGCTGGCGAACATTTAGTTGAACGACATAATAGATTTTGGTAATCATTGATTTTTTTGTAATTTTTTTAGGTTCCTTTAAGCAAAAATTTTGTATGATTTTAAAAAATAGTTCAATTTTTAAGATTTTGAAGATACTTAAGACCAACATTTTGAAAGGTTTTTAACCCTTTGAGACATTTCGAAACATTTCTGCGTAATTTATATAACCAATTATATATAATGTAACCATATAAATTATTTATTCGTGTATTTTAACACATTTTGAAAATATAGGTCAAATGTATCATAGGGTTAAGGAAATTTTTTTTGTTCAATTATTGAACAAAAATTTTGTAGGGTTTTTAAGGATATTTAAAAATTAAGTGATAAAAAATAAAAAAAGGATTAACAATGTTTAAAATTTAAAATTTATATTATTCATCACAACTATTTGGATATGTCAGGGTGAAATCAGTGATCCTGATTTAAAATGTCAACATCTATTTTTAGTTTAACACTTGTAAACTGTAAATTTGAAAATCAACTAAAGTTGTATATAAACGTTATTGACCTAGAAAATTGAAGACGTTAATTTCAGATATTGAAATTAAATAAAAAGCTGTCTAATAATTTTGTTTTTTTTAAATTCTAGAATGTTTAGTTTTCTGTGAATGTTTAGTTTAGTTGAATAATTTCTGAACAAACGCACCAATTATAAATATACTATCTGTAAATATAAATAATTGATAATAATGTATAACTTGCTAATCTGCAAATCCGATGCACTATCCCTCATGAATGAAAAAGACAAATCATCCAATTCGGATCGTCTAAGTGTCATATTCAATTTATCTTGATCTGACGAATGTCTAGGCGTACTATACTCATATTCTGATTTGCTTCGGTTTTTTAGTTTTTTGATTTTATTGTGCGTATTTGTATTTGTAGATTTAGTCAATCGCATGTTTGACAATGGTTTAAGTGTAGCATCATTTCTTTTCATATTTTTGTTATTTAACCATTTTTGATTATCTTTATCTCTCGATATGTCTAACCGTGGAACTAGTCCATTGACATTAGGTTCTTTGGCAGTACTATCTTTTAACGTGTCGTCCATATTCAAATCCCCAAAATATGCCGTCATTTGATCTTGATCTATAATTTTAGCAACAGTTAAAATTATTATGTACCTTTATTTATATTTTTATTTGGAGCTTGATAAAATGAGGATTGGGCTAATCGAGATTTTGCCTAAATAAAAAAATTAAATAAAAAGAAAAATCTAAAACGTTGGTATTGAGAATGCGCGGAGAGAATGTATTTTTTTCTGTAAAAAGATTTGATCGTTTTTCAATTACATCCCCAGATATCTTACCGCCTTTAATGGTTTCCAAAACTCGTTGTCTATTTGAAGACAATTCAACTTGGTTATGCTTTTTTAGCATTGCCTTGTAGTAGTTAATTTGAGGTTGATTTAATCGTAGGGATTGTTTTAAATTACGAATTCTTGAAAGGTCGGATACCACACTACCATCATTTGTAGTATTTTCATTGTTTTTTGTAGATTTATCTTTACTTGTACTAGTTGTATTTGACAAAACAGCTAAACTAGTTGACGGGTCGGTGGTTTTGCTTTCACTCGAATTGGTTTTTAATTTTAATAATATAGATTTGTTTAATATATTTGAATCATCCTTTTTCGTTCTTTGTAAACGTTCTCTAACTATATGCAGAATTATAATTTATTAATTTATTCGTAGAATTTGGTTTAATTAATTGGTAATTACAATGTTAAAAAATTTAAAAAATTCTGAAATTACATTTTATAAAGAATTTAAATATTAATCATTAATTCATAAACGATACCTTTCTGACTGGACATCATTGAAACTGGAGTTTTGTTGTCCACACAAGCTAATAAATGAAAATTTGAAATAATTTTAATGAAATTAATTTGATATTATAATTAAAACATAATACAATATGTAATACATAATACAAACATAATGTAATATTGATGGAATAATACATTATAAAATTATTATTATTATAATCAAGTATATCTAACATGTTGCATTCTGAATTTTTTCACAATGAGATACCATATTTTCATATCTAATCATTTGCTTTGATAATTTAGAACTGTTTGGGCAATAAACTGAATAAATAATTTTCTTTATATTTTTGAAAAACAAATTGATAAATTACCTGAACTTTTTAAAGTACTTTGACCGGATGGTGCATTAAGACTTTTTTCGTAGGGTTTTAGTTTACCTATAAATAAGTTAAACTGAAATAATAATGCATTACGATTTTCAGGTAACATCATTGTAACTTAAAACTATTATTCTATGAAAAATCAAGACATTACACAGTGTATTTGTCGTTTTAGATACTTTTTTACAGTTGTTATGATGGTGTTTATAAAATTTTGTCAGATAAACACTGAAGATAACAACCAAAATATAATTTTATAATTTATAAATCATAATAAATGCTGTTTATTGTTGAGTGGATCACTATCATTTAAAAATTGATTAAATTATTTTAATTAAAATGTAAGTCATTCAATTTCGTGTAAAGTTTAATTTGACAACGCTTTGTCAATTAAATTTACATTTTAGGCCAAAATTTAGCGTGTATATTATTAACATGTAAATTCTTATTCATATATTAATTTAACTGTTTAATGTACTTGTTCATAAATCAGCAATTAAATTATATTTTTAAGGGTCTATGTTAATTTAATTTAGAGCGACCAAAAAAAGTTTCAATTGAAAAAATATAACGGCTTATTTATGTAAAAATATGAATTCGGGTTAAAAATTTGATTAAATACTGGTGAATCCATTCATTGATCTTTTTAATTCTAATTAAATTTTACATTGAATAAAGCAAACATTTTATTTGGTGGTAATAACAATTAAACACTTAATTGTAATGTGGTAATTTTTTTAGAATTGGAACCAGTAATACCAATTTTGTATTGCTAAAATTTTTGAATCCAGAGTCTGGATCCAAGACTTACCAGACCTAAAGTTAAATTTTCATTTAAAAACGATCATTTTGAAATCTATATTTTCGAATTATGTTCTATTTCGAAGTGTACACTAGGGTGTCACACCCATCAAAGAATTAATGGTGATTATTGCGGAAATGGTGTATAATCATAATATATAAAATAATCTAGAATGGGGTGTTGCAAAGATGCTGATTCGAGTTTCGCTCATCATTTTAAATATCCTTTTGAAGATATTATAGAAAAATTTAGATTTATTTTTTGCAAAAACAACATTGTGGTAAGTTGTCATGTTTTATATTTTATGGTCTACAATACCCACGTATAAATATACATTTCAATTTTTAAAATTTAATTCTAGTTCGATTGTTGTGGTTTTTACTGCAAAAATAGTCTTATAGATTGAAAACGTCTATAAACATTATTGCATAAATAACTGAAATTTAAACGTCGATAAAAAAAATAATATAATATTTAAATTAGAATAGCCATAAAGTAAACATAGTGCATGTTTAAAATACTAGAACGAAACGAAAATCAATCAATATGTTAAAAAAAATTGATATTATCAAAAGGGAAATGTTAGAAGGGAAATCATACGCAGTGGTAATAAATATAAATAAATAAATGATATAACTAATGCAGGTGGCAGCTGAACTTGATATGCCCAGACAGACAATTGTCACAATAACTCGACAAAAACAACAAATTATGCGTCAATCAACAAAAAATGACGATGGTTAAAAATCTTTGAAAATCAGCAAAACTTAATGTTAAACAAAGTGTTACGAGGAATATATAATAATTCAATATTACTTAAGTCTACATCTTTAGGGTGAACCGGAGCATTATCTAATATTAAAAGTATATTTCTATTTTCATTCATTTTATTATTTACGTTTTTTAACCATTTTAAAAACAGATGTTTCATCCAACTTTTATTATTATTTTCATAAGTAATTTTTCTATTTTTTATATTTTTAAAACAGGGCAGAGACTTAGATTTTCCTATTACTACTGGCTTTAATTTTTCTTCTGTCATACTACATGTCAAAAGAATGGTCAATCTATCTTTTGAAAATTTTCCACTTGCTCTATCTTTTGTAGAGCAGATGCAAGTTCTGGAAGCAGTTTGTTTAAAGACTAATCCGGTTTCATCACAGTTAATCATTTTATCATTTCTATATTTTTCTACCGATTTAGAAAATAATTCTTTCCA
The DNA here is from genome assembly GCA_001642005.1 of Intoshia linei. Classification (NCBI taxonomy): domain Eukaryota; kingdom Metazoa; phylum Orthonectida; family Rhopaluridae; genus Intoshia; species Intoshia linei. The sequence goes on along the minus strand of LWCA01000563.1, from coordinate 9,403 downwards.
TTCTTTTATTTTAGACTCGCTTACTAATTTTGATTCTCCTACAATTTTTTTTGATTTAATGGAATTTCTGGTTAAAAAAGAATTTAACCAACTAGTAGAGGCTTTAAAATCGTTCAAATTCAAAAGACTGGCCATTTCTAGAGCCTTTTCTTTCAATATATTGCCACTTATACTTAATGTTCATTGACGTTGAAACCACTGATTCAATTTTAACAGATTTCCTTAGGCAAGGCTGTCTTATGATTCAAATTTAAATTATTACAATAAAGGATTTCTTCACGATTTTTTAACCACTTATTTACCAAACCTACTGAAATGGAGTGTTTGGTAGCTAAATATTCTTGAGACCGATTTGAATCTTCGTCAAACAGTTTAATTTTATAATTTATCGACAAATCTTGTTTCTTTCTCTTCAAATTAAATGGTTACTTTTCTGAAATTTATAAGTCACGTGATAGAAAATTAATACAAACTTATGTTTATTTACACAAAACCATATTCACAGTTCATATTGAAAGAAATTTATATTAAAAATTTTTTCTCATAATAAATATTATGCAAATCTAACTTTTATTTGCATGAAATTCATATAAGCGTGAATTCATATTGAACAGAAATCACTGTATATATAATGTGAGTTAAACCACTTGTAAAAATGTAATATTACATATCATTCTAATCCTTGTAGTGATTAGATCAATAATAAATTAAAATTATTGGATCATCTCCAAAAAATTTCATTTGTTGCACCGTGTATTAAATTTAGAAAATACGACATATAAATTTCTACAATTCAAGTTTAACAAAATTTAAAAGCATATTTTTAATGTAATACAAAATTGGTTGTGAACGCAATATATACTGATGAAATTAACGTTCAATTATCAACGTTTTTCCTCTTGTTTTGTAACAAGCTAATGCTAAAACTGACATCATGGAAAGAATCTAAAAAATAATTTTAAAATAAAAATAAAATGGTAAATGTATATATCTAAAATCTACGAAATTAACAAAATAACACCTCACATAATGAACATATTTTTAAGCATTTAAAATTAAAAAATTAACTTAAATTGTTTTTTGTACATCTTTTTCAGTGTTCACTTACTACTCTAATATGAACGCTAATAAAATTTGATATCCTCATGTTCATATTTAACATAATTGACTGTATAAAGTGGTGTTCAATTTAAAAAACAATGTAATTATTTTTATTGGTGAATTTTTTAATATTATTAACGATTATAATCGTAAACTTTTTTTAATTATTAACAATAAAATTCATTATTTCAATAAAAATGCATGAAACACTTTAAACAACAATAGTGTTATATCAAGTGTAAATAATACAATCATACCATAATAATATTTAAAATTACCTCACTGAGTAAAATGACAATAGCTATAATTAAAACAATATAAATGTTGTCTTTCAAAACTTGTCTTGTAGCTTGAGCGCATCCCTAAGAAAATGTAAAAATATTGTAAAATAGTAACGTAAAAGTATATTAAATTATTATGACATGTAGTATAAATACAACTTACCATTTTATAAATATTTTCAAAGTTTCCTTTTTTACCACACCCTACTTCATAATTAACACAACAAGAATCTGGGACCCATCGTTCGCTACTCCATGAATTTGAATTAAACCATTCGCTGTGATCATTAACACCACAACATTGAGCCTATACATAAAAATAAGAAAAATAAAAAAAATGGTACGATTTCTTGATAAGAGTCCCATAAATCTTCCCTAATTGAAATTTGTTCGGAATTGTCGTAAACAGATTTGATACTTGTAACGAGATGTTCCGATACGCTGGTTTCCAATCGGTCTCGATAAACATAGATCATAACTCCACTCGAAATTTGAATTCCAATTACGAGTACTATCACGATAAAGTACTAAAATGAAATGTTATTTCCAGAGTATACACAAAGAAAAGATTACCGCAATCATTATACATTTGTTATTGATTACAACACCACAACATCCCAGAAATCCAAACAATACAATTAGTGATCCAGCAGCAATTAGACAAACGGTTGCCGTAAAAAGAATATAATTTGTATCATTGAAATCGAGACTATTACATATGTATTGTACCCATACTCCTAAACCCAAAGTCACGCAACCGAAAAGCTACAAATTTATTAGTATCCATTGAATTCAAACACATTAATAAAAATTACCCAAAAAATGGCATTGAATAGAAAAAATACAGATTTAACACAAGCGAAAGTGGAACAACCCATCTAAATTAAAAAATTTAAATTTATTATTACACGTTTAAAAATTAAACATTACATTATGTTAAAATCTAGAAATTTTAAAAACTGGCAAATTGAGATAAAATTAGTGAATTTGTACAATATTTATAATTGTCAAAAATTGATTATGAATTTATTTTGATGCAACTGTTATGACAATGATAGTTTGTTCCGCATTGCGGTCATGTTACTAAACAACTGAAAACAATAAATTTTACTCTAAATGTGTAACTTTTACAATGTCTGTCTTGTTCTATTTTGATATGTTTTTAATTTTATTTTTAATTTTATTTTTAATTTTCTCATTTCGAATAGCTCATATAATAACCTAATTAAAATAGACAGTAAAAAATGGACCATCATATTTTATGATTTGTATTAAAATTTTGTTTATATTGTTTTCATAATGCATGTTTCAGCCATTTTAATTTATGAGTATTCATTAATTGTTTGATTTTTTAAATAAGCCCAATAATATGACAATAAGTGTGCTTAATTTCAATAAATATTATTTTTTTTATTAATCTTGTCAAATCATTCTCACAATATTAGAAATGCAGTTACCCAGACTTAGTTTGGACCGAACCGTTTCATCGTCGAAATCTTTTAAAAATTCCCAATCTTTAAATATTGTTGGTGAATGTGCTACTTTGGATAATTTACCAGATATTACTGTTAAAAAAAAAGTTGATAGTTATAGCAAGGTCAAAATGAATGGAAATACTTCTGTTTTAGGTTCGTTGTTTATAAATCAAAGTTATGTTTTTTAGGGCTAGTTAAAGTAAAATTACGAAGAGCTTACAAAATATTATTAGAAAAGTTTCTTAAATATGATTTAGATGGCACACAATATGTAAATTTTTTGTAATTAATTAATTCCCGTTGACAAGCCTTCTGTCCAGATAAAATTTATCTGTCTAGCCTTGTGATTCGATGTACGCGAATATATACTTTGGACTTACTGTGTAAATGATGCATCCCTAAATAATCAATTTCGACGATAATTCTTTTTGTCTAAATGACCCAACAATTCTTTCATTGACAGTGATGAGAAAAAAACACATTATTATTTTTAATATTTGTTGTAACACTACAAATATAATATAGTTCATTAAATCGAGTAAATATTTAATAATAAATATATCAAAAATCTGATAGATAAACATCTAGTGTCACCTTTGATTAGTTAGCTTGTTTAAGCATTTCTTAAAATATTCTAGTTCCTAGAATCTAATGTTATTCATGATGATTGTATATTCTTATTTAGATTAATAAAGAATATTTTATTGAAATAATAAAATCACTAAATACTGACATAGAATTAAAATACTTACCGAGTCTGTTGAGTGAATGTGATATCAATGTAAATAGAACCACCATACCCTACACAAAATTTTTAATGCAATTTATGGATAGATCATTAGGAAGTATTACTCATCGAACATTGACAAGTCAAAAGCTAAAGTATGAATAATATTGTTTTTTGTATATTAAATTGAATAATACAGAAATAAAAATCATTAATTACCATTACAAACAATCACATCTTGTTTTTGTTTAAATTAACAATAATTAAAAATAATAATTGTAACTTACACAATATTTAGAACTGGAATGGTTAAATTGGAATATGAAATTGTTTCTTATTTACAATGTGAATTTTTGAAATTGTTGGCTTTATTTCAGTAATTTTTGTTATTCTACTAAAATGGTATTTATAAAAGTTTGCATATCATCAAGATTAATCAAGCATTATTACTTTTGATAATGGGTATGTAAACTATTTTTTATAAGTTTTAAAGAACTTTACAAACCCATAGAAAATTTATCAAAAACATATTTACACAAATATATATTAACTTTCTCACGTTTTTTTCATAAATACATTCAAATTTACAACTCTTATAATTTGACATGTTAAAATGTATTTATAAATGAAACCAGTATAATTTAAGTTGTCTCATTGTATTTAAAAATAAATCTACAGTAGGATGTGCACTTTTTTAAAGAACAAAAAGTATATTTACATATAGGTGTACTTTTGTGTGCTGATCACGAATATTTAAAAATTAATACCCTTCGGTTTGAGAATGATCTAACCAGACAGATTAACAACTGGTTGTTCAAGGGAAGTTCGGGGGGACAATCCGATTTCACATATATTACCAGATCAGCTGACAAGATAAAAATCAATAATAGTTCGGTTCGAACTTTATAAAATACTTTCCACCTTATTTGTTAAATACTAAAATAAGTTCCATAATCCAGTATGTTTTCAATATAAGTAATCAAATAATTATTCATTTCATATAAAATTATCAGCATCAAAATAATTCAAAGCGTCAGCCACTATCATAATTTTATTAAATAACTCAGCAAACGTAAATAAGCTCTCCCTAACATTGGTTGTTCTATTAAATAATCCTGAAAACATAAATAAGCTCTCTCTGACATTGGTTATTCAATTAAATAACCTAGAAAACGTAAATAAACTCTCCCTGACATTGGTTATTCTATTAACAAAAACAACTGTCAATAACTCATAAAAATAATAATATTATTCCAACGTACATAATTATTTTATTAAATAACCTTGATTATTTTCCAAATCTGAAATGAAAATTCATCACATAATAATAAGAATAACTTACTAAAAAATTGAATAACAGGGAAGACTTCAGAATTTGGTAAAAAATAATAAATAAAATGAAATCGAACCTTTCATAAATCATAATATGAAAAAGTGAAATCATATAATTTCTTGTCTTAATCATTATTCCAATTGCCTGTTTTACCAACCATCCATGCGATGGCTATAGTGTGAATGTCAATTGCAATTATCACTAGATCAACAAATATCTGTTTTAAATTGTTTAATTAGAAATGTCTAATAATTTTGTTACATTGAAAATAGTTAAAGATTAAGTTAAGATATTAAGGTAAAGCTTGATACGCATGTCTACCGACCCTAGATTGTTGATTTTTTACTGCGTATAACCAGTGGCTTAAGGAATATGGTCAAAGTTTATTGTGAAGTAATTGAAATTCAAGAAAAAATGGAATTATAAATGAAAAAAAATATAAATAAAAAACTATGTAAATAAAAATTTTAATTTAACAATGTAAATAAAATAAATATACATTCAAATTAAATTTGAAAATCCATAGGTACAATTTGAATTTAAAATAAAATAAAAGTTAAATCCACTTAAAATGTATCAAAATAAATACATAGAAAACCACTTAATTATGTTTTTTAAAATAATATCATTAAACTATTACAATAATAGTCTTTACACTGTACAGACCCAATTTTCCTGCATTACTCGCCTATGATTTAAGTGAATCATTAAATAAAACATTTTTCAATGTTTAACCCGACTGGCCCTACCCGCTCTGTCATAATCAAAAGATTGTTGTCTACTCGTACCTTTACTGTGTTTAACTACAATTACTTAAAAAAGTGACATATTAAAATTATTTCTATAATTAAATTAATAGGAAATATGATACCTTATCTCGTGGAATAATTAGCGTAGAAGATTGTAAGCATTGTTTGGAAGTTTTTATCGGACTTACAATTCAAAAAAACGAAATGGATTGTTTATTGGTAAGACTCCCGACAAGTATGGATGGAGCTAATATTCATTACATCGATTTCATGAAGGAATTGAATTTTAAGTAATAAATATAATTATTTCTTTGCACCACAAATTTTTTTGTGTACATCAGGATTTTTTATGCGTTTTCACAAGAAAGTTCTTAGTAGTAAATTTATTTTTTTGAGACTTGCACATGTTATGTTAATTAAAAGTATAGTCCATCCATGAAATATTTTTAACTATACTACTTAAAATTTAGGTATTATATGCATTCATAATATTAAACTCGATTTTAAATTTTTTTGATAATGTAGAATTCGTTTTCGTTGGGAAAAATAATTTCATCCTTAACAGGGCTACGTGGATCTTAGTTTCAAAATAACTAAAAATCCCTATTACACACTGTAATACAAGGAATTAAATATTAAAAACAATATATATTTTTATTATTGATTCCAAATTTTTACTAGTGAATTACGAAATTCATCAAAAATTTCAAATCTGTCGATATCAACAAAAATGCGTACACAAGAGCAGTTGATATTAATCATTAGAAAAAATATTACTAACAATTTACCGTTGATAGAGAAATACTTTGAGGAAATTGATATAGCCAATACGAAACGTTTGACACAAGATTATATGTACCTTATTTTTAAAAAGTAAGTTTTTTCTGTTGTAATATATTGCATTGTATATGGACGTAATATTTGATTTTTAAGTCAAATATACCAAGTTTTATACAATATTGGTTGGGGAAAATTGTCACTTTTTCAATGTCTACTAAAAAATAATAACATTGTCATTAGATTACCAATCAAACCCACTATAATGCGAGGTGAAATACGAATATTGTGGGACAATTTCATTAAGCAAAAAGATTGCACCATTAATTTTAATGAATTTATCCGATATTTTACAAAGAAGGAAAATTCGTATCCAAATGCAAAATTGAAACCTCCGACGATGGGAGATGTGGATTTTCTTAAAACTTCAAATACAATGAATAATGATAAAGAAATGGTTTTCACAAATTTAAGAAATAAGGTTATTATTTGTAATATAATGCAAGCTTGATTGTTATGTACTTCGTATGAACAGTACCTAGCTACTACCGAGGGCAGAATTTTTCAAAACTAAAAAAAATTAAATTTAATAAAAAAGCTTAGATTAACAGCTTAAAATTAACAAAAATGTTACTATTCAATATTTCTAACTTTTTAATGAAGTTTTTCCCAAACTTTTTTTACCATGGACCGGTCATTTTACTTCAAATTAAATTTAAATGGAATTATGCACACTTTATTAATTTTTTTAAAATTTGTTGAATTTTAAAAACAATACGGTGTTCCCGAAAAAAATTATATATATGAATATTATAATAATCGTAAAATTTAATTATAATAGGGTGTCCATGGATATGTTACTTAACTTTTCCACGAGAAAACCAATGAGTATATCATTAATTAAATTTTTTAGATTGAATTGAATAAAAATTCTATAAAAAAAGAATTTAAATTGATAGATACTAAGAAGACTGGATACATAGAAAAATCCAAATTTTCATTTGTTTTACAAGAACTGAATATATGTCTAAATGATCATGAATTGGAATTGATTTGTTCAAAATTCAAGACTACAAATTCAAAGTACTGTTTTTATATATAAACTAGGTTGACTGTTATGTACTACGTAAAAACATCACCTAGCTCTGCCGTGAGCACATTTTTATTCTACCAAAAAAATAAATTCACGGGGAACGGCAAGTGATCGTTTTATCTTGGCTTTAACGCTTGACCACACAGTCTCAATTGGGTTGATCAGTTGAGCATAGGGCTGTATGGTCCAAGCTTTAAAAATGAATGTTCAGAAAATTCTAGTATTAGTAATATACTCTCCATATCGCTGTGCACTGAAGTGTTATCAATAACGACGACAAGGCTATTGTATTTTTACTTTGCTTTTCTTAAGCAATTTTTTATCTATTCTTGTGCACTTTCTTTTCTGAAACTTCCTCTTTTAATTTCGTAGTGGATAAGTCATACCTTATCAATACAACCAATACAGGGTATATTGGCACCCCTTGATCCAGCCGCAATTGAGGTAATACGCTCACCGCGCTGTGATCTACCTTCCCTTCTTGAAATGTGTAAATTAAAATTAGTTTCTTCCATACACACTATATTTGCTTTTTCAGATTGTAATTCAAGTAACTTTAACCCATTGCCACCATTGACACAAAAATGATAATGTTTTAATGTTCGTATTTATAAATGTTAGTTACGTATATTTTATAATTCACTGACGAATCGTATTTATTATTAATTAATTACTTAATTAATTGTAATTTAAATTTTAATCAATCAAAATTAATAACAAAACAAATCAAAACAAAATAATAATAATAAATAATAATATAATAAAACATTAATTAATAAGGATAAAATATATTTATATACAATTTTCATTATGATAATTTTGTATTTTAATATGAATTGATGTTTAATGAATAATACGTGGAAAATCGTTTAAAAAAAATTGTTTGACGCAAAAATGCGTCAAATTGTGTTAATGGGTTAAAGTAAAATTTCTTTTCTCTTTATTTACGGCATTTTTTGCATTTTCAGGTGCATGTCGTTGTAATGTGAGAAAGATCGGAGGAGGAGGACTGGCGGTGAATCCCATAATATACATATAATATAATGATAAAGACTGTACAGTGTACACTAAACATTGCTACTATCAAGCAGTCAATATTTGTGAAGTAAATATCTTATATGATATTGGAATACACAGCACTACCAAAGCATACTAGGAATAGTATTGTTACTAGGTAACAACGCTACAGTGACTTTACAAGTTTTCTTCAATACAAGTCACCATAAATTTGTGATGTTCATCATTCAATTTTTCAAATCGTTTATCTCCACTTGATATGGGTTTAAAACCTTCGTTGATCTAGCTATGAATAGACCTTTAAATAAATTGATATTTAAAAAATTAATACCTATATACCGTAGACAAAAGTATGTTCATACAAGGACAGCTTAAACCAGGACGGAATACGAGACATTCTAGTAAAAAAGATTGTAGGCGGGATTTTTTTTGCTTTAAGATTATTAGGCAAGTGAAAGACTTGACAAAAGAATAATTTAGGATATTAGAAGGGTTATTAATCAATCAAATTGGAAAAAACTTGATAATTTCAGTTTAAATAAATAGTTATCACAAATTTTGATTTCATTTCACAAAATAAACATACAAAAACAATGAAAAATACAATATAATAATAAAAAAATAAAATAACATCAAATAGTTGAATTTCCATTCTTTTTTCTTGATTATATATATTGGAAAATTTTTTTTTCATCGTAATTACCCCACCACTCAATTGCCAAATTTTCTTTTTCATTATACGCTTGGCCAATAATATGACCTCCCCTAAACCTCAATGATACTTTAACGTACACTCCGTCAACCAGTAAAACACAATACTTTTGTAGTGGAGCTAATTCTTTGAAAACGG
>LWCA01000942.1:0-15072 GCA_001642005.1 Intoshia linei | reverse complement strand
ACTCTTTCATCGAATACACATTTGTCCATATTTCGTAAAAATAAAAAAATAACGAACTTACAGTAAATATTCGTAAAGATATAATGATTTATAATAAAGTTACAATAAAAACGACATTACTTATGAAACGACCTAATAGGTACAATGTATTTAGATTGTTCAATATGTATTATTTAATTTATATAAAGTAATTTACTGTTAGTTAAAAATTTGAAATGTATTTTTGTCAGTTTGTTTATTTGTTTGTTCAAGTATATTTAAAAAATTCATAGTAGTTGACTTTTAAAATTCAATTAAAGTTTTTCGAAAGTGATGTTTTATTTCAAATTTGATTTTGAGAAATTGAGTCCATCAAGGTCAAGAACTACAATTGTACTTTTTTTTTTTTAAATTCAAACCCGTCCTAGAATTATAAAAAAATACAATCTGATTAAAATTTTAAAATCATCATTATTATGATTATTTTAATTTTCAAAGATCTTATATCTTTAAGGGCAAAACCACAAATTCCCTTTTTGGTAAAAATTAAAAAAGTCCTAAATTTGTATGCAACTTAAATTCTGAAATAGTTTTTAAAATCATAAGCATTATCTTAAATGGTAACCTTAAAAAAATGTATTTTCACGATAAAAATCCCAAATTACTCTTTTTTATAAAAATGAAAACAGCCCTAGAATTTTAAAAAAATTACTGGTGATACAGTTATATCCTGTTAACACACACAAAAAATTTCAAACTGACAAAGTGATACCATACGGTCAAAAAAGAACTTTATTATTCATTTTTTTTTATTTCGAAACTATTTTATTTCACTTTAAATTAAAAGGTAATGTGATATGACGGGTCTACGTAAAACACATTTGGGAACCACTCCTTTAAATGATTGATAATAGTGAATAGTATCATTTTTAAGTAATAGTTTCTCATTGAATTCATTTTTTGGTATAATTAAAAAAGTCCGCCCTCGACACAACTGTTTGTACAAAGTATATAACAGTTAAACTAGTTATATAATAAAATCTTCATATTTAAAGAAAGAAAGAGGTAAAACGGAGGTTAAACTTTACAAAGGAAAACATTTATTTTTCATTAGTTAATTCGGTCAATATGGCTGATGTAATATAATTCATTGAACCGTATATACCGATCGGAGGTAAATTGTAAAAGTATATAGAAATATTGTACAAATCTAGTTGCAAACATTTGTCTATTTTGTCTTTATTGTCTAAGCAATTGGAAATTTTTTCAGTTTCATTGTTTTTCTGATCAACAACGAGTTTTTTTATCTAAAAATTTTACTGTAAAAATTGATTTTGATATATCGATAGAGAACATCTATAAACCAGTGTTTCCCAACGTTATCGATATCGCCCCTTTGGGGCAAAAATAAAATATAAGAATAAACACGTCGACTATCTGGAATAAATATCGATACCCAATACTGAAATTTACAATAAATTTAGTGTACAAAATTAATTCTAAACTTTCAGAATTTATTTCTTTTCGTATTTTCAGATCACTTTAAATTACAGAGTTTCACTTAGGGTGACCCAAGTTACTGTAAAATAATTATAATAGAAATATGGATTGGTTCGAAAATTTGAATTAAATGTGAATGAGCCAATGTAAAAAAGTAACAGATTTAACTACACAAATGATAAATATAAATATACCAAATCATTCATAAAAAATTGATTGGCTTTAACCAAAAAAAAATCAATGTTTAAGATTCTTGGTATTTCCTTCTCTAATAGTTTACTGGAATTTTTATGGATTGACATGAACATCATGACGGTTTCAATTAGCAATTGCTTATATTCTAATTTCTGTATACACGATAAAACATTTTCAACCATTAGTGCAAATTGTGTCTCGCATGGTGTCATCTAATGGTTATATTCCAAAATACATGTATTAATATAATTTTATAATACCTCGTTAATAATTTCCTTATAAAGAGATTTTGACTCAAATTGAATTTCATCACACTTAAATTTAATATAAATATTTCAGAAATTATATACCAATGTTAAAAGATGCCAAACTCCGTCATAAAAACCAACAGGAATTCCTAAATATATATATAATATAATTAAAGATTAGATACAACCGAACAATGCATTAACGAATCAAGGATATGTAATTGAAAAATAAAATTAATTTTCAATTAATATTATATTGTATATGAATTAATGTCTCGTTTTCACGCTATCAAAAAATAAAGCAATCGTTTATTTTTCTAAAATTTAAAGAAATCCAAAAAAATCTATTAATAATTATCCCAGTTCTACTGTATCATATTGAAAAAAAACCCAAAATGTATAATTATATTACTATTCAAAGAAGCATCATAAGTTCTACGTCTAATCCACATATTTTTACATTTTCGATTGTCTATACATCCTTTAACTTTAGTATCTTCTTTTTGGTTTACCATTTCACTAATTGAAATATTACTGCTATAATCGCTAATTGATAAATTATCAATTTCTACTAAATTTGAGTATTGATAACCCATACACCATTTCCATTTTTCAGTGTATACGACTTTATTGGAGATCTTTAAAATAAATTAAAATTTTCAATTAGCTCACTTTACAGAGTTGAAATCGTCAGATTTTGAGGTATCAGTTAAATCGTCTTCATTATCTAATTTAAAAGATCAAAACTGTATGTTTAGTATCGTACATTTTTGCAAACTAAATTCTTTAACACTTAGAATATTATAAAGTAAAAATTTGAGTTCATAAGGACTTAGATTCATTAATTCAAATTTTGCATCTAAAACATATATAATTATTAAATTAGATGTATTTATCTATGACCTAACCAGGGTCATCAAGGTTCTCACAATGAAATTAATTAACAATTTTCCGTAATATTTTTGTGGTGGTGATTATTATGTTTGTAAAATAAAATATCAAATAGTATATATACTTTAGTGATTGTCATTTCCCGAGAAATGACAAAAGTCAAGAACCGGGAAATTAAAAATTAATAAAAAATTTTTATTCATATATNATCTTTGAGTTTTTCGTATGTTGATAGCATCTTTGCCATAAACATTACATATATTTTCATTAGTTTCCGATACGGTATGCCCCATATGAAACTCATAAAGTAAAATATGTCTGATATGACCATCATAATCATCCAACTTGTTTCTCTAAATACTAATTAAAAATATGTCTGTCATCGGAAATTACTCTTTCATCGAATACACATTTGTCCATATTTCGTAAAAATAAAAAAATAACGCACTTACAGTAAATATTCGTAAAGATATAATGATTTATAATAAAGTTACAATAAAAACGACATTACTTATGAAACGACTTAATAAATTAATGGTTAAAAACAATTGAATACTCAACACTGTAAGTGATTATTTAAGGGTCAGTTATTACTGAGGGTTGTTTCCTTTCATATATAAATAATATATCGATTATATGTGAATTGCATTAAAAAATAACAATGAAAACAATATATATTGAATGCGATAATGCTTGACCGATAAATGTCATATATCTATCGATTTTAGTAATATATTATTATAACAAATTCTATCCAAATATTGGATTCATATTAATTAAAAAAATGTAGAACACTGTTATTTGAGATTTTTAACCTAATAATTACAAATAGTATTAAATTTTCTGAAATATTAAAACAAATGGTTATCTAAGTAATAATTAAATACATTATTATTAATCACGTTGTGTCAATCAGTTTTTAATACTAGACAACATTTCTGTAAATAGATATAAATATTCTTATATATACATTTGTTTCAAATTAACCGTTATATCACACCTTGGACACGATACTTATTTTAAAACTAACCCAAAAAGTGTAACATGTTAATACAATAGCAATGTATTTTTGTACAGAATAATATTACATTCATAGATACAAATATAGATCTTTTGTTATTTTTTTAGTATGCCAATTGGGAAATGTAACTAAATGCTAAACAACTTTATAATTTGAATATAAATCATTATCACCTAATTAAATTTTAAATTTCAGCATGGAAAAAATTCTGACTTGCAAACAAATGAGTGAATTGGCCAGAAATAGCGCCAAAAATGAACTAGGTTTAGTAACCTTATCTTCTGGAGTCTTTATTCCTGCAATGTATATATACAGCATGACTACTAGAATCTTATTATCTATATTATATGGATTGTTATTGTTATGGTGTTTTCTGGGAGTAGCCATTGTGGGTAATTACTAAATGTATAAAATTAAATATGAATCTAGCGGACATGTTCATGTGCGCAATAGAAAGAATAACCAGTAAAACAAAATCTGTTAAAACACTAACTGGTCAAGGAAAGACACAAGTACGAATGGTAGAAATACCTGTGTGGAATGACACTGTTGCAAATTTGACTCTGATGGCTCTAGGAAGTAGCGCACCTGAAATACTCTTGTCTATAATTGAAATAGTTTCCAATAATTTTTGTGTGGGTTCATTGGGCCCCAGTACAATTGTTGGGTCAGCCGCTTTTAATCTTATGGTGATCACCGCAATATGTATAATTTCCATTCCATCTCCACAAATCCGCCGTATCAAAGCCATCAAAGTGTTTTGTATTACCGCTTTCTTCAGTGTGTTTGCATACATTTGGGTTGCATTAATCATTTCCTACATCTCACCTGAAGAAATCACGTTGTGGGAAGCAATCATTACCTTATTACTTTTCCCATTACTTGTAATTTTAGCTTACCTTACCGATAAAAATTTTATGATTAAAACTAAACATGAAGAGCCAACATTTCAATTAAGTAAATTAATTCGCATTTCAAATTATCTAGTATTCTTTAGCTGATAAGCATTTACTGGGACTCAATGAAGAGGATCGTGATGATGCCATTTCTAATATTATAAAAGTAATGTTTTTTAAATTTAAGTAGCATTATAATTTCTATTAGGAAATTATCAAAGAAAACCCTGACATGCCTGAACATGACGTTAAAAATATTGTAATCAAGTCTCTAAAAGACCAAAAGAAGAAATCACGTCTTTGGTATCGAATCAATTCTACAAGAATGCTTGGAGGTGGAAGGAAAATTATTACAGTTTTAAATGATGATGTTGAAAGAGTAATTGATATTTCTTCAATACATGTGTAAATTTATCACTTATTTCTAATTTTTGACAGAAATTGAATTGATTTATGGCATACATGTTCAATTTTGATTTACATTTTGTATTTAGGTATATCAAAAGGTCATATTGCATAATAATATGGATGATAAAGCTGTTGCTCAAAGTGATGTTAAATTTTCCGGAAAATCTGACAAAAAATCAGTTGTCCAGTTTTATTCAAGTCACATTGATGCTCTCGAAAATATTGGTCAAATTGATATTAAAATTATTAGACAAGGAAATTTAAAAAACTCTTTTCAGTTGCAGTAATTTTTCATTAGTTGACACGTATTTATATATTGATGTGGTACGGTGACAATCTATACTTTTAGTATAGTGTCACTAAACTTTTTTCGTCGTAGAATCAATTTCAATGTAAAATTTCATGGCACCTAAAAATAATAATTTTTGAACACAATGTATATTAGGTTCCATAGATTAAACATAGTTTTTCGGGGTTCATGACATTTTTCATTTTTGCGTCATATTGAGATATTGAGAGTCTCAACTTGAGATCCATGAATTTTATTAATTAATAGTGTTTTTACCACTGATGGAGAAGCTAAAGTTAATGAAGATTATGAACTGGTTGATAAAATCGTTGAATTTGGACCAGGAGAAGCAGAAAAGACAATTTTCGTTAATATAATAGACGGTTTGATTTATATTGATTCAAAGAATGTTATATATAATACTAGGTTGACTGTTATGTACTACGTACAAACAGCACCTAGCTCTGCCGAGGGCACATTTTTATTATACCAAAAAAATAAATTCACTAAAGATATAGTATACATATTTATATAATGGTTAATAACCATTATGTAAGTTAAGTAATAAGTAGTGTAGAATTGTATCAGTAATAAATATTATAAATTAGACAATGAATATGAACCGGATGAACATTTCTATATGGAAATGGAAGTTCTGGAAGAATACCATAATCAAGTTACATTGGGTTCAATTTCAAAGATTAATATTGTAATTTTAAATGATGACGGTATTAATTATTTAATCATAAATCATTGTATATTAGAACCTGGAACATTTGAATTTTCGCAACCTTGTTATTTGGAAAAAGAAAGCAGCGACGATATTTCAATTGCAGTCATACGTCGAAATGGAGCAGATGGAAATGCATGGGTTGAATGGGCTATTTACAACATGTCTGACAATGAAACACCACTATCAAATGGAAAATTACTTTTTGTTCACAGTGAAAAAATCAAAACCCTTAAAATCAACAAAAAAGAAATGGCGGTAAATTTTTAATAAAAAATCAAACGAGATCAACGTTTTAATTATTAATTTAGCTGAAAGACAGCAATTACATATTTAAATTACTAACCGTTAATGAAGGATCTTTTATAGGAGAAATAAAATTCACAATTGTTAATTTTATGGAAGATAAATGTAATTTATAATTTTTAATTGTATTAAATTTATTTAGATTTGGAAAACATTTCATCAAGAATGGCAAATTTAAAGGATAAAGATTTACTAGTAATATAAATTTTTTAATTTAAGTTTACATACCCTATTTAGGAAGCACTGGAAATATCAACAACCTCATATTCAGCACAATTTAGAAATGCGTTGAATGTAAATGGAGGTGAAATAGAAGATGCTACAAATATTGATTACGTTATGCACTTTTTGACAATCATATGGAAAGTGAGTAGTAAAAAAAATATTCTAATTTAAATTAGGTAATTTTTGCAATAATCCCACCAACTCAGTATGCTGGAGGGTGGTTATCGTTTTGTATATCATTAACTATGATTGGATTATTAACTGCCTTAATTGGAGATTTGGCGTCACATTTTGGTAGTCTTATAGGATTAAAAGATAGCGTCACTGCCATCACATTTGTAGCTTTGGGTACAAGTCTTCCTGATTTGTTTGCTTCGAAAACGGCTGCAATAACAGAAGAAAACGCAGACAATTCTATCGGTAACGTAACTGGTTCCAATTCAGTCAATGTCTTTCTTGGGTTAGGGTTGCCTTGGACAATTGCCGCCATTTACTGGGCTATAAAGGTAACTTTACAAAATAAGATTTGTTAACTAATTTTAGGGTGTCGCGTTTGATGTGGATGTTGGAACTTTAAATACTAGTGTCATCATTTATACATGCATGGCAATTATGTGTATAGTTTTGCTATTTGTAAGGCGATACGTTGGCCTATTTGGACGAGCCGAATTGGGTGGAACTTCACCATGGAAATATATTTTTGCTGCATTCTTCGTCTTGTTATGGATCATATATATACTAGTTTCCTCGCTACAAGCGTATGAATATATAGCTGGGCTATAACCAACCGATAAACCACCACGTAAAAAGAAAATTTAAACATCATTTTTATGAAAATTAAAGATATCATATACAGTTTAATTATACATACTCTGAAAAAACTAGAATCGATCCTTCCTTTTTCTTCCAGTGTACTTGCTATGTTTGATGGGTCTAAACATGATAATGTATAAAAATAAAATAAATAAATAACAATCCATGACTATTTTTTTCTTTTTTTTTGAGAATCCAAGCTTTTGAACCCTTTTTGATTTTAAATTTTTTTGGTTTTTCTTTAATTTTTTGTGTATAATACTCTTTTAAAGGTTTAGGCATAGATTCAAAATTTCCTCCGGCAAACAAAATTAAAAAAATTCTAAAAAATACAATTTTAAATTAAAAAAAGAAATTTCACTTTTTTTTTTTCGCACACTGTGGAAAATCTACAATTGTTCCACCTATAATAATAATTAACAAATAAATTAAATTTAACTTGAAATATTACCAACAAAACCAGCCTTCAAAGCTTGATTTTGAATTAAATTTAACTAAACAAAAATTAAATTATAATGCATATTATACCTGTTGATCGTTTTCAGGGTATATCTGAAAAACTGCTTTGGAATTTCTTGTCTAATAATAATTAAAAAATGTTCAAAATTGTTAAACCATGATTGCAAATAAAGTGGTAAAAAGTTTATATAATCTTGCTACAGGATTTTCACTCGAAGAATTTGATACACATAGCCATTGAACAGCAGAAATGCTGATAACAGCATCAAACATACCCGGTCTAAATGGCAAACCTTGGCCCATATCAGATAAAATTAAATTTCCATCATCAGAACGTTCGAGTGCAACATCTAAAGATTGATAATAAATTATTAATAACAATAAATATTGCCTGTACTATATAGTTATCAAATATGCGCCATAAAATTTAATATAATAAATAAAAATAAACAACATTTCGAAATTCTAATACATATCTATAATAACCAAACTTTAAATTTTACCCAACATGCTTTTGCTAATATCTACTCCGACCCAGTGATGACCCATTTCAGATAGGTATTGACTGCTCAATGCGGAGCCGCAGCTATTTACGGTAAATTTAAATTTTTATGAGTTTACCCTATATCAAGAATCAATTTAGGTTCGTCTTCGTCTAATTCCAATAATTCGTATGCACGTTTAGTCAATTCTGATTGAATAAAAATAATTCGCGAGCTAAAATAATACAATTTTCATTTAAACTCCCATTTCTTAAGATATCAATCTAATGACACAAAGCAAAAGTAAAAAAATGCGTTTAAATTTATTAAAGCTGATTGGTCATTTTAAACCAGTGTTTCCCAACCGTAGGGCCAGCCCAACTGGTGAAGCATGACGAAATTTTTGGTGGGGCCTGGGAAATATTACAAATTTATAGGATTATGAAATTTTAGATTAATTTATTGTTAATTTTATACAATATTTTCAGGTTTATAAGTGGTTATGTGATACTTAAACCAATTAATTGTATTATTAAATTATTAGAATGACAAAAAACAAATATATCTTTAATAATCGTGGGCTATTTAATTCAAATTTAACTAAATTGATAAGTATATGCAAAATTATCCGACTTGAACTACTTTTGCTAGGATTGCTTTGTTGCCATTTCCATCCTCTTATTTAGCAGAATGCTGGTTTAGTGCAGTTTTAGACTTACTGACAAAAAAATAGACTACAAATTTCAAAAAGGAAAGATCTCGATTAAAGCTTACAACATTAGTACCTAATATTAATAAACTCTGTCAGAATCGTCAGGCTCAATCGTCTCATTAATTCTAAAAAATAAATACATTATTGTTTTTATCATTATTTTATTATAATTCGCTCGAATTTTTTTTCAGTGAGGCCTGGAATTTTTTTAAAAGTAAAAACGGGGCCTAGCATAAAAAAGGTTAGGAAACACTATTTTAAACGGTTTAACCTCAGATTTAACTGATTAGATACATTTTGTACAAGAATTCAAAAAATTACTTATTTGTATATTTATCAGCTTCGGTATCATCATAGTAGTATTCAGGCGGTCCAGAATGCTCTGGTCTTTTATTTGACATAAAAAATTTAAAAAGTATATACTATAGAACGATATAATGTCCTTTTATATGGTAATACTAACATTGATTAGAAACTAATTTTATTACAATTAATGAAATTTTGGAAATTTGTCACACAAAATGAATTATTGAATATAACTCGTTCAAATGTAAATAAATTATCTTTCCGATACTTCTCAAACGATTCGCACGTTAATTATTATAAATTGATTGGAGTATCTGAAAATGCAACAAATATTGAAATTAGAAAAAAATATTTGGAAAAGGTAAAAAAATTACATCCAGATCTTTATCCTGCTTCAAAGAAGAGAAAAGCAACTCGCGACTTTCAACTTGTCAATAAAGCGTATAAGACTCTTAAAGATGCCAATTCACGCTCTGAATATGATAAAAACATACGATATGGAGTATATAACGCCAGCAACACACCTTCCAGTAATAATGTAAATGAAAAAGACGTTTACGATGATAATATTTATGGAGGGACAGATTATTGGAGATATTCATATAAACGATCGTCTCACCCTAATGATTATACAAATTATACTCAATACACTTACCAAGGTAAATTTTACCAAAATTCATATAAGAGTAAAAGTTGGTCCAATAATAAATACAATTCTAACCGAATTAAATCAGATAAACAGATTAATTATGACTTTACAAAACACAAATTCACTCAAGATGATTTGAATGATTGGTTTTCCAAAAATAAACCAAAATACGAATGTGAAGATGTAAGTGCCAATGGTCACACAGACCCTTTTGAATCATTCAGAACTATAATGATATTTACTTTTTTGCTTCTCATTACCTATATTACGATGACTACCTAGTTTTATTGTAAATACAATTTACAATATTATTTCAATTTACTGTTAATTTTTTGACAGATACTTTCATGCTTTTCAATTCTGGAAGGATCAAATGTTCGTTTGCAAATCTTACAACTAATTAAATTTGATTGTGCTGCTTTATAGGACATTATGTTTAATTCTTCTTGGTTTGGTTTTGATTTTCCTAAAGTCACGTATTTAGATTTCACTGGTTCTGGCCTTCTGTATTTTTTGGGTAGTTTATCATTTTCAATTTGCCACTTCTTTAAACACTGCGGTTCATGAATACCTATAGATGCACTAGTAAATTCTCTACCGCATATATAACAAGTTACAAATTGAGCTTTACGGATAGGTTTTTCTTTTTCTACTTTTTTTATTGCAGTTTTCTAAAAATAATGTTAAAAATAAAAGACGATTGTAAAACTATTTGCATATGTTCATTGTATGTTGGTGGTGATGTGACATCTTTTTCAGCTGGTTCTGCTAAATTCTAAATTTAGGTGAAATTAATTATTATTTTGTTTTACTTTTCTGTGTGGAACTATATTACTTTTCAAACATATTGATTCATGTTTCATTATTCTTGAAGGGTCAAATGTTCTTTTACATTTTTTACATGGAATTAAAAGTGATTCAGCTATTTTCGAGGATTGTTCATTAATAGCGTCCAAATTGTATTTCCCTTCTTTATCTGCAGTTAAAGCTGGAGGTCTTTTTGGTGTTTTTAAACGTTTTGATTTGGGAAGATCATTGTTTTCTCGTTTCCATTTGATAAGACATTGCGGTTCGTGTATAGGCAATGAAGCATTTGTAAATTTGCGGTTGCAAATATAACAAGTTACAAATTGGTGTTGCCTCTTTATTGGCCCCATAATTGTTTATACAGAAAGTATTCCTTTTATTGTTGTATGTTACTTATGGTTAAAAACTGTATTGACCCAATTTATGATTTAAATTAAAATTTTAATATACAATATTGTATTTTAACAGATTGTCAATCAATGCATTCACATGTAAATTTTCATCTAAGTTTGCTAATGACGGATTTTCTTCACACTTTGTTATTTGAATCATAAACTAAATAAATTAGAGACCTGCTAATGGAATGATAAATATGTTTTAAATGTCAAGGGCGCATCTAGTTAAAATTTTGAAAATTTTTTTAACGATACTAATTCTAAATTTTTAATGTAAATGTGTAATCAATAGATTAAATAGGATACTCTTGACCAAATAAATTTTAGAGCGGTGTCAATTCAAAAAAAAAGATAAAAACATGATAATGGAGAGCCAACAGTAGCCCGGTTCGATGAAAATTATAGGCCCATACAGACATAAAAAAATTGGATCCTCTCGTCCAATACTTAATGTAATCTTTAAAATCTATATATTCTACTTTTTATTTCCACTTTGTTAACATACTAATAACAAAATTACTTATTCTAGTATTATTATATTGCATATCTCTTCAGTGCCTGTGTAACAACCTTGGCTCAACGTTATTGCCAGTTACATCGAAAAATTCTGAAAATATTAGAGTGTTAATGGATGAGGGTTGAGAGGGAAGAGTAAATAAACTAATCGTTCCTACATAATTATTCAAATATTTATGTTATGTTCAAATAATAACTAATTAAATTACCATTAAAAATTCTAAAAATTCAATTTTTCCATTTTTATTAACATCAATTTCGTTAAACACTTTGATTACTTCTTGTGATGTGTATTTGAAATTTAAATGCTTCAATAATTTGGATCTGTTATTTTAAATGATTAATTCATGTTTTTAAATAGGTCTTAATTTTTATACATTTAGGATAAAATTCCATACATCATAATGTTACTTTGTAAATAATTATGACGTCTATTCTTTACATCAGTGGTACCATTTTTTAGAATCCCACCCCTAACCCAAAAATTCACACATATTTTTTTAAATCATTCCCTCTATAATAATGAATAAATCATCATTATATAAATTATATTTTTTTAGATCTATAAAATTTTCCTTTAAAAACACCACAAAATTTTAGTTAAAAAATTTGGCAAAAAATCAATAATATGATTAATTAGTAAAATCTATGATTATGTCGCTCAACTGAACATTCGCCTTATTTGATTCATTTTTTAGAAAATTCACGGGAATTTTTTTATAAAAAAATAAATACATGTCATTCAACTCCAGAGAACCTTCTGATTTGTACATTTTGTATAGCTCTTCAAAGTCAAGTATATTGTCAATTGTAAACATTGGAAATTTAAAAATATAAGTTTCATATACTTCCCCTAAATTTGTATGTAAAAAGTATTTTATATTTTGACCCAATCATTGCAATAATATTGACAAATATTTTAAACCTTACCCGCCGTCACCAAATCGGTAAATAAATTTATAATATTTAGTTTAATTTTTGTCTAATTAAAAATATACGATTTGAAATATTAGAACTTCTTCTGCGTCTATAATCTAAAATTGGATCATCTGCCATCTTTTTCGTTTCTTTGAATTATTTAAATTAATAAAAACAATAGTATCACCTTTTGTGTAATAGTAATTGTAGCTATAATTAATTCTTGAATATTTATCAGTAGCGTAATATTTATATTCAAACAATTTTGAGAAAAGTACGAATAATGTATTAATTAACCTTAAAATTATATTTTTAATTTGTGACATTGGTTTTGAAAAACTAATATTTAAAAATAACGCAGTTTACTAATTTTAATAATAACATGTACTTAGTTTTTTGAGTATTTATGATTATACAAATTAATCATAATTATAAACAAACTAGGTTGAACTCATAAAATTTACAATGTACATTGTAAAATACTAGATTGACTGTAATGTACTACGTACAAACAGCACCTAGCTCTGCCGAGAGCACATTTTTATTTTACCAAAAAAATTAATTCACGTTGAAAATCTAACTTAAAAATCCTACTATTCACTATTATTAATCCTTAAAAGGAGTAGTTTCCAAACTTGTTTCAGGTGGAACCGTCATATCACATTACTTTTTACTTCAAAGTGAATTATTTTCATCTTAATTTTTTGTTTGTTAACATTTGCGTAAAGAATTTTAAAAACAATTGTTATCCCATTTTTATTAGACAGAATGTGTGTATAATATTAAAAATAAAGTAATAACAGTCCAATACTAAAAATTATCAAAATAGCATTAAATTCCAGCAAAATAAAATTATAAAAACCTATTTTGTTATTTTCAATGTGATTATTAGGGCAAGCAAAAGTCAGAAAAGTTAAAATTATATATGGTCAATAGTTTAACATTTTCAGCATGATGGGACCAATATCGTCAATATTAATTGGCTAATTAAAATTTATAATATAATTTAATACTAAAATGCTTTTTTAACTGTAGAGGCGTCACTTATTCCGATTGACATTTTGTGTGTGTTAACAGGATACAACTGTACCATGTGTATTTTTTTAAATTCTAGGGCTTTTTTTATTAAAAAAAGGGTAATTTGTGGTTTTGGTCCTGAAGATATAATTTTTTTAAATTTAAATTTATGATAATGTTTATGATTTTAAAATTCGTATCAGCGTATATATTTTTTTAACTCATTTGATTTTCACCAAGAGGGACAATTAGGGTTTTTGAGCCGTAAGATGTGAGTTTGGAAAGTTGAAATTTATCTTATTAAGCGTTCCGGAAAAAACTGTAATTGAAATGTGAACTTCATAAAATTCTAAGACGGGTAGTTATTTAAATAAAGCTGAACACACACACAAACAAAAATCGCGTAGCATATTATATAAGTTAGGATAGGATGTAATATCAAAACAAAACTTACAAAAATCTCAAAATTATTTTCATTTATATATAAAACACTTTTTTTAAATTTGATGTACGTATAATCGATGAACCGTTGTATTTGATAAATTATTGTAAATAAAACTGGTTAAGAAAGTGTATAATGGTAATATACAGGAGTGGTTTACTAGGGAACAATGAAAGATAACTTCAAGACAAGAATCTTTTCAGAAGAGTAAATTTTTCTATAAATCTTGATAAATATTTAATTTACATTACATTTGTAGTAATGGTTATTCACTATTGAAATTTTTTCGATTCGTTTATTTTATTAAATTATTCTTTTAATTTTTTTGTTTCTTCATTTTTATTTCCTTCCTATTAGAAATTAAACATAAAATTAAAGTGATGAAATAATTATTTATTATTATAATAGATCATTACATAAAATTAATTTTTATTGACCCTAATAGGCCCATTCATACACTAAAACCATATAAAAGTTGAATTGGAATTAAATATCAAACTTATAGAAAAAATAGACAGAATTTGATTCCAAAAGCTGATTTAGCCAACTTTGATTAAATTGTTAATTTAGACTAATGCAGTGGTCCCGATTCAAATAGTTTACGGAGCCCATTTCAAAATATTTATTTTTTGGACTCAAAGGAAACATGAAATATAAAAGATTTATGAAAGAATTAAAGGTTTTTCTCAAATATTTGGTAAAATTGGATTTTTTATTTAAGGTTTTTGATAAAAAGTTATTGCTCATAAGATTTGGTATAATCGGAAATTTCCCTTAAGTTAGGATGGTCAAATTGAAAACACTATATTAACTTATTAGTGACCGATGACTACATATGTAGTCATCCATGTTTCATATTGTACCTCGA
>LWCA01000402.1:0-28766 GCA_001642005.1 Intoshia linei | reverse complement strand
TTTAAGTTAGATTTTCAACGTGAATTTATTTTTTTGGTATAATAAAAGAGTCCCTCGGTAGAGCTAGGTGCTGTTTGTACGTAGTACAAAACAGCCAAGCTACTTTTATATATATTTATCTAATATTTTCATTTATCATAATTAATTGTAGTATTTTATAGGTGCCTAAGACTTATGTCGCTCGGAATTTTGCAATTAAAAATACCTATATTTCCTTAAATTTTAAAAAAAATTTATAGTTTTTACTTTTATAGGGTTGTTAAATATTTGTTCTTGATCATACACTAGATATGATATAAGAAAATGTCTTAAATCATGAACCAAGAGTGTTTAAATTAATTACAATTGTGGTGCCTAAGACTTATGTCGCGCACTGTATTATTACTAATAAATAATTTAAGTGATTGATAAACATAATATTTAATATAGTATAATACAAATTAAAAATATCAACATATAAACATTAGTTCAAAACATTTTGAATTGATTTCTTTCGTTCTGAAACTTTGGCTATTTTCCTTTTACCAGAATTCATTTGTTTGTTTTTAAATCTAGTAAAAAAATGAAATTTTAAATTATGAATAAAAATGAACCTTTTTTCTGCAGCATCATGGCATTCTCTCAA
Organism: Intoshia linei; assembly: GCA_001642005.1. Taxonomy (NCBI): domain Eukaryota; kingdom Metazoa; phylum Orthonectida; family Rhopaluridae; genus Intoshia; species Intoshia linei. Next base: position 28,141 of record LWCA01000402.1, on the reverse strand, counting down.
TTGTTTTCTTTCAGAATAAATATCTTTTGGTAAATGTCTGTGATTAGCTATTCGTTTAATTTGTGGATGGTGTTTATATTTGTTTTTTAAGCTGTTGCAGTAATTTAAATGCATTTTTTCGCGGTACATTAACGTTCCCATCTTATCTGAAGCACCAGATTTCCATAATCGAACGTTTGTTTCGTCTGACCCAGACAAAATAAATTTATTGTCCAATGTCCATTTACAGCACATTACCCTTTGCATTCTTTTTGTAGTGTATACATCTCTAGGTAAATTGAATATGTTGATATTATTACACATACCTGCTATGCCCTTTGTTGGAATTGAAAATTCTCAAACTTTTATCGTAGCTAGCTGATACAAATTCTGTTCCAGTAGGTGAGTAATCCAAATCAATTACTAAATAATGGGTAAAAAGCAGAAATGTGAATACATTTTATAATAGTTATTGGAAAAATTCCGTAAAAAGAAATTTGTTGACGTTTTAGAAATAGTACATTTATGGTCAAATTAGTTTTATAAATTTTAAAAAAAACTGCACTATTCAAAATGGAATATATTACATCAGGGATGTGTAACAATTTGGGTCTAGAAGAATTTTTAGCTATATTCGAGGATATAAGAACAGGGTTAGTGGAATTTTTGATAAAACATTTAGCTGATATAGATTTCAGATGTGGGCAGATGCAGATTGTCGAATCCAAAATTAAACCTGTATTTTCTAAGCATGTAAACTATTTTTGTATGAAATGAATAGCATTAACTAAATAACTTATAAAGTATACCTGAAGAGACGTGGTCCTTGTGAACATTTCGAGCTTTTTTGAAATTTCTAATATCAAACGTGTAAAGGCTAAAAAATGAAATAAAAATATAATTTAAAAACTTCGATGCATGAGTTTCACTATTTAAATTAATTTTTACTTGTAATCTTCATTAGCAATCGTTAAGGAAGACGGATCCATTGGATTCCAACATAACGAATTACTTGCCATGTCCATAACCATCTATAATGAATAAATAAAATATTAGACCAAATCTGTAGTTAACAAAAAACTCATGAACCTGAAAAAACAATTTTCATAGTAATGTGAAATTTTTACATTAAAAATAACAAATAAAATAACCTTTTTCATCGGAGTAGAATCGCGCAAGTCGTATAAAATAATACTATTGTCTGAACAGGTACTCGCAATAATATTTGTCTAAATTAAATGTATAATATAAAATAAAAAATTAAAATGCAATATTAAAAAGTACTTCTATTGGATTGAATTTGGAACAATTGATGGAATCACAACCCCATTTAAGGCTGTTGGTTGGAACTGATCTGTCATCGACCCAAACATCAATTTTGTCGCCACTAGTCAAAAAAGTAGTACTGTTTCGACAATAATCCATAAACAACAATCTTGACTAAATTATTTAAATTAAACATTTCTTACAAACCATACCTTGGTGGATATTGAAAATATTTCTTCCGTTAGAAAATCTTTTTGGGTGCTCCAACATTTTATAATTCTATCTCCACACTAAAATACAAATACTACAAAACATCATAAATGTGATCAAGACATTAAATCAGTCTTCCATATAACATTTTTATAGGTTGTAGTATTACTCATTGAAGCTCTCACTTAAAATTTCAATTATGTTTTCAAAGTAAACTTAAAATGAACAAAATTGAAATAACAAATTGTTGAAAATACAGCAGATCATTCAACTTTTTAGAATTTTCTCAATATTACTAATGAAGCAATATATAGAATCTGAACCAGTTGGAAGATTGATGGGTATCGATACCCATTTAATTTAAATTAAAATGTGGTAATGTATAGTAAAAAGTACTGCGACGATTCCTAAATTTTCAACGATGCCGATTTCGATGCGCTTACAAATACACTTTTAAATCATATTATTTGTGTGAGTTTTATTTATCTTTTAATTAGAAAAAGAATAAGAAATTAAAACATAATAAAAATCTTCAAAAATTAAATTTTAATGAATATCACAACCAAAAAATATAAAAACATTGATTTTTAATATATTATCAACCAATATTTTTCCGTTTTTAGCATAAATCTTAAGGATTCACCAAAATAAATGGACAAATCACAGAGTTTTTAATGTTCAAAAGTTTTTTATAATTCAAATTTAAAGCTATTTCATCTAGCAATTTTTTGTTATCGTAGTTATAATATTACATTTTTTGAATGCCAAATAGAAAAAGGTTAAGAACCCATGAAGTAAACCAATATTCAGAAAATTCATTTGATTTATGTGTTGAGTGATAATCCATATATAATTTATTTACATTTAATTTAAAAAAACTGATGTTTTTTGCAATTAATTTTTATTTTTTTTTAAAAAGAATCGGAAACTCCAATTCGGAATCGTAAAAATAATAAACTTTATTGGAATCGTAGAAACACTAATACACTATATATATATCATATATATATAAGTCTTTATTAACGGAATTTTTGATAGCGGAAATTTAATTTTAGCAAAAAAATTCCATTTTAATGAAATTTTGAATTATTTATTTTTTCTTAATGAATTTGTATGATCAAAAATTCCGTTAATAAAAATTTTATCTCTAAAGCTCTAGAATCTATTTTTAGTGACTATCATAAATATAAACTAACTAGATTTACTGTTATGTACTACGTACAAACAGCACCTAGCTATGCCGAGGGCACATTTTTATTATACCAAAAAAATATTGGTTGATAATATATTAAAAATTATTATTTTACCGGGAATAGGTAGATTTCTAGGGTTAAAAATTGGTTCATAATATATTAAAAATTATTTTTCATCGGGAATGCGTAGATTTCTCAGGTTAAACTTTTGTATTTATATTAACTGGAATAAGCTCTATCAGAATAATTTTTTTTTTTAATTTTCTGACCGTTAACTATTTCACATTTTTTGTTTTAATAAAATATTTCGGAAAAAAATATATGAATACTAACATGCTTTTTTGACCGTGAAGTCGTCACTTAATCGGATTGAAATTTTGTGTGTGTTAACAGGATACAACTGTACCGTCTGTAAATTTTTGAAATTTTAAAGTTGTTTTCATTAAAAATTTGTGGTTTTGGCCCTGAAGATATAATTTTTTTAAATTTTCCAATTAGTTTGATTTTCAAAAAAAAAACAATTGGGGTTTTTGACCCGTAAGATTTTAGATTTTTAGTAAGATTTTTGGTTTTTGAGTTTGGGAGGTTGAAAATTATCTTATTATCACCCGGAAAAAACTGTAATTGAAATGTGGACTTTATAAAATTCTAAGACTGGTAGTTATTGATATTTATAAGGATTTTTTATGAACTTTTTAATAGATATTAAATTAGATGACGTTAATTAGAAATAATTACTATCATTGCGGAAATATAATTTTTAAATTTATTTTATTTCTGTAAATAATTTAAAAGTTATAAAATTTTTCATGGACCCCAAAAAACGGCTGTGGATCCCGTTGATAATGTTTTGTGTATATTACTTCGTCATGTATTATTCAAAAACTCATAATAACAAAAAATATGAGCATTTAATGGTTTTTATTTAAAAAAATTAAATTCCATTAACAAGTGCGTTACTATGAAAAGATTCCATATTAATAAGGACTTAGACTGTAGTAGCATCTGCAATAATAATGTATGGCTAACAAAATTTATCAAAACTTAAATATTGGTAAAACACCTAAAACGTCAATTAAAATTAAAAATTATTTATCGCATGGACGCAGATATTCAATTAATATTTACAATTGTTGACTTTTTCTATGAAACACAATAGTGCGATGTGTTACCAAATAGTAACTCAGTAACATTATAAAACTCAGTTTTAAAATTGAGTTACTCATATGTATGTCACACGGATGAGTGGTTACTAAACAATTGCAAATACAATAAACTTTATTGTTAAATTTAAACTTTTCGAAATGATGATGAATAATAAATTCGACAGCGAATCAAAACTCAAAACCCTATCAGACGAATCAAGTGAAGATGATGTAATGATTGTAAAAATTAATGTAACTTCTGCCATCAATAATAATAGAAAAATCAATAATCAAAATACCCAGAAAAAGACATCCATCAAACAAAACAAAAACAAAAAAACACAGGATGTTGACAAATTGAAAAACCGTGAGAATTTTTTGAATCAGATTAGTGACGTAAACATTGAAAACGTACATGATAAATTAATGAAATTCGCTCATAAATGCGCTCTAAAGCATATGATCCAAACAATACCCGAACGTAAAAGAAGAAACTGCAAATTATGTACAAGCAAAAAGGTGCGCAAATTAACTAAATTTTGTTGTAAAACTTGTAACAAAAGTTTATGCAGCGTTCCATGTTTTAGTAATTATCATATAGCTTTGTGGCAAATGTCAAGTGACAGTGATTGTTAAAATTTTAATATAAATTATTAACATATTAACAATGTATGTAAAGTAGTAAATAATATTATTTCATCCTGGGCTCATTTTAAAGCACTGGTACTGGTTTCGATTTTAAATGATCAAATTTTGAAAATTAATATAATGCATCTGCTGTTTGTATAAAATGTCCAACTTTTCACTCGAAAAATTTGTGCATTGTTAAAAATAAAACATATTTGAAAGATTTTTGTGGTCCCGTTCTTAAAATTAATTTCTATTGTAAATATAAAAATAGGAACTGTTTTAACTGTTGTCTCAACTTACGAACTTAAAGATTTTATATTAATAATTCGTGCCGATACCTTAGAAATTGATCACAAAATACAATATATTAAAAAAAAGAATACGGAATATAAACGTTCCCCATCGACGCTAAATGTTAAGCCTTGAACATATCCATTATAAGAACTGCATGTTTTGACACAATTTTTTGTTTGTAAATTCCACAATTTTATCTATCAATGCAAGATTAATTAACAATTAATTCAAACCTCTCCGTCATATGAACCTGACACTACGGTGGAAAGTTCATTAGGATGTATAGCAATTCGGTTAACACCATCTGAATGACTATCTAGACAAGCTACAAATGGTTTAGAAAATACTCGATCCAATTTGGTAGCATTTAAGGCACGCGTGTATTCACGTTCCACTTTAAAAGGGTGCACCTTTTCATCATAATTTCGGAATACTATATTAATAAATTAGCAAATTATATACATTAACAGTAAATAAAATATTTGATATATTCAATTAAAAAAATGTCAACATTATCACAGTATTATAAATGTAATAATTAAATACCTTTGTGAGTGCAATTTTTAGTTTCTCTCACATATTCATCTGGATTCCTTGATAAAGTTTTTATTAACATTTGTTGAAATAAATTTAACTAATTATCGTCAATATAAACTGATATTTATTACAGATTTTTTCCATTTTATTGTAGTTTCAATATACAAGGGCATTAATGAAATTCAGCCTAGTCAATTTTGACAAATGGACTCGTAAGCCGTTTAGGTTTAATGTCAAGTATCCGTACAACATTTACAAATATGCTAAACCCGTTTACTTAAAAAATTTCGTCAGTGGAAAAGAAGTCAATAAAAAAAGTATTTATTACTGTTTAGTTTATCAATCATGTATTGTATTTATTAAAGAATTTAATCACACCACTGTACTCAGTGTAGTGTTTTCCATTCCCACTAGTGTCGATTGAAGTTTTTTAGTGGGTTCCGAAAAGTTTATTTCAATTAATTGCAACAATAATTTGAGATGCTACAAAAAGGGTTGAGAAACACTGGTAGTACATTTGTCTGTTTAAATTATTATTTTAATTTTAGTAAGTATTAGTAAATTTTAATTTTATTTAGCCATACCGTGCCTAATGGAATTAACCAATATTCTTGAATGCTTAAAAGATAATGATATGGACGATAGGAAATGTACCAAACAAATTAATTTACATGTAGACTGTCAAGATAAAGTTTCGGTAATGGTTATCTCAGATATAAATATTTTGCCTTAATCTTTTTGAAAGTCAATATTTTCGAAAATAAGCCTGATAAAATATAAACATGAAACAACCAAATGTTTTATTACTCCATTTAACCACAATTTTAGTTTTCAAATTTCTAATTTATTGTGGTTCAAAGTGACGGCACGTCATATATTCACATAAACCTGAAAATTTTTAATACTTTTATTCCAATAACCTGTAACCAACTTTGTAATTACCGATATTTTTTTATTCATTGATAAAATGTGATGTCCATTAGGGCTATTCTAATTTTGACTTTTTTTGAAATTTAAAAAAAAACATATATAGATAATAATCTCCATTTAATTTTCTGCAGAATGATATTTTTTTTATTTTCGTGACAAAAAACACCCGCTTCTTTGCATTTTACTGTTTTACTAATATTTGTCATAGTAAAAAAAATGGCAACATTTTTATTACCTTAGTTGTCAGGCATTTTTTATAATTTTGATATATGACATAGATAATGTGACACTAATCATATTAATTAAAAAAAAATCGTTTATTTTAGACACAGTTCACGGACAAACTTTTTGTCATTTTTAAAAAAATTATATAATTTCAAAAAAAGACATGAATTTATATGAACTGGGTCAAAATATTTTTTAAGTACTATTGTAAAAAAATAATATTGTTAAGTTTATAATATTAAGTGTAAAACGATTTTAAAAATGACAAAATTTAATTCATCACTTTTGTGAATAATTTTTTATTACCGTAGATCAGGTTACCAACATTAATTATTCTTAACCCTGAGTTTTGAGCAAAGCTGAATGGAAGCTGAATGAATCATGGCTGAAGCGCAGCGAAGCGTGAAAAACTTTTGTGGGCCCTTTTTTACTTTGGGTCTATTAAAAAAATAATAACAGTTTACACACAATTTTTAATGCAAATTTCAAAATGAATACTTTATAGAAAAAAAACAAATGACAACACAAAAATAAAATAAAAATCAATTATTTTTGACAATTGTATTTTTGTTGAGTTTTGGCCATATTAAATTATAGAATATAAATAAAATGTGTCTGATGTGATGTTTTTGTTTGAAATAATTAAATTACCTTAAGAAATATTACTTAACCCTGAGCCCTGAGTTGAATTAGAAAACCCGAATTCTCAGGGGGAAAATAACTCAGTTGGCAGCTGCCGTAGATACTATTTATATTTCTTAACTATTTTTTTACATAGAAGATTTGTACGAATTAAAGTTAAAATTAATTTACAAACAAATATGAACTAAATTTGTTTATAGTTTTTGAACATATATTTTCAACTTTAATAGTTAATTTACTAACATTAATTAATGTCGAAAATGATCTTTCACAAGGTTAATGGTCATTATTATACCGTTTGATTCAACAAAATATGAAAATATTACAGACATTTCTTTAAATTTTCAAATGATGAAATTATTTTAATATTCGACATTTTTAAAAGTTTTATAAATTCTGATTAATTGAAAATTGGTATTATTTAAATTTATTAACACGACAGTGGATAATTATAATTTTCAATGAAATAACTGAGAAATAATAAAATGAATATTTTAAATTTCAAGACGCGGGTTTTTTTTGGATAAAAATATTAATATCATTATGCAATAAATTCATTTTCTGTATATCACTAGATACATCTTAGATATATGTAATAATTGATTTGGCTAATTAATGATATTATAGATTTTTTGACCAAATTTTTGTGGTTTTCTTTAATGAGAAATTTTTTAAATCAAGTTTTAAAGGTACTTTGAAGCATATTTTGGATAAATCTAGAAATTAGTGTGTATTGTTATATTCATACAGTTATTTAGTGGAAAAAATCATCACAAAATGTAACAAAATCAAATTCTGCAGGCTGGCTATCAAGCAGTGATTTGAATAAATTGATGAAACGGTACCCTTTACCACATGTAAAAAGAAAATAAATATTACTTTTACATCAAGTACAGTCTAATTTTGCATTAATTGAATTTTTTATAAACTATATTTTAATTAAAATAATCACACATTAAAGAATTTTTGGTGTATAGTGTGTTAAATCTTGATTGCCTTCTGATACATACCAAATTCTCATAAAAAGTTTTGAATTATACCCTTACTTATATATAGTAAAATGGTTAAAAATGTAGGTCTGTTTATTTAAGAAAGTAAGGGAAGTGGGGTTTTATAAATTCCATATTCTTATAAGAGCTTTTCCAGTGTTATGTTTTATCGCAAATTTCAATTTCAGAAATTGAGCTCTTCAAGGTTAAAAACTCCAATTGTCCTTTGTTTTTAAATTCAAACCCGTCCTAATATTATAAAAATTACACATTCTAATAAAAAGTTTTAAATTCATCAATATTATAATTTTCAATTTCAAAATCTTATATCTTCACAGCCAAAACCTCAAATTACCTTTTTTTATAAAAATAAAGAAAGTCTTATAATTTTACACAACATAAATTCTGGAATGATTTTTAAATTTATAAGCATCATCATAAATGGTAACCTCACAAAGCGTCATTTTTACGTTCAAAAACCCAAATTACCTTTTTTAAAAAATGAAAACTGTCCTAGAATTAAAAAAAAATTACGGATGATAGTTATATCCTGTTAACACACACAAATAATTTTAACCTGATTAAGTTACGCCTTCATGGTCAAAAAAGCAGTTTAATATTCTTTTATTAAAACAAAAAATGTGAAATAATTAACGGTCCGAAAATTAAAAAAAAAGATTACTCTGATAGAGCTTATTCCAGTTGATATAAAAACAAAATTTCAACTTTAGAAATCTACGCATTCCTGATGAAAAATAATTTTTAGTATATTATCAACATATAATATTTTTCAAATGTTGGATTAAAAATGAAAAGTAAATAATCATCCTATAATTTAAAAAAAATGAGTATTGAATGTATATTATTGTTATCCTTCTTGACTGGCCGGACACAGTACATCTCGATTAATGATCAGAGTTCCGAGATAGTTTTAGCACCCAGCGGCGTCCCACAGGGCGGAGTCCTATCTGGTATGTTATTTAACATGTTCGTAAACGATCTGCCACATATCATCAAATATCTGCAAATTTATTCAATATGATGATGACCTACAAATTTACTCAGTAATATCAGTAATAAACAACCTTGCGGACAATGAAAAAATACAGAAAGATATTGACTCAATATATGAATGGAGTATCCAACATAATTTACTGTTAAACTTAAGTATGTAACTTCATGCACTTCACACAAAACAAAAACGACTTTTACCCCACGTTAAAGATCCACAACCACGTACTACCGAAAATAACCTCTGTCAAAGATTTGGGAGTCACGTTTACAGATGATGGGAAATTCGACCAACACTGTAATGAGTAATGTGACAATAATTTATTGAATACAAAAAATTATAAATTAAAGCTTTTCATAGCATACATTTGTAAGTGATGTGAACGATTCGTGTAACTATTGTAATAAAGTTGCATGATAAGAATTTGTTAATAGTAACGCTACAAACACATTGAACGCGTTGTGCGTGCTGCTAAAATTGAGACATTCAGAATTAAAAAAACTATTGCCTTGCATAAAAATTCATGGGCACAGAGTATGATTAATGGGTGTATAAATACAATAGTAGTCTTTTTAAGTTTTAGTTTTTCAAAAATATCAGCCAGGCCGGACAAAGTAGATTTCATAAATATTTTTAAAATATTTTTTTAACCTTGACTCTAAGTTTATTTATATTATTAATTACTCTAAATCTAATCAATATAATAGATATCAGTTATTTTTATTTTTTAAAATCATCATTGTAAGGATATTGAGTCAATTAGTTCAAACAAATTTAATTATAGTTAAAGTATAATTTAAGTTTCTTCAATTTTGTTTGTCAATAGAATGGTGTTGCCTGTTTGGTTTCCTAGGATTAAATTTATTTACTGATTCGGCTGTGATGTTGGTAATAATATTATTATCATGTATCACATTTCATATAGTACAATCATAAATAAAAAACAAGATGCATTAATCTAAGAATAAAATCTACGAGAAATACTGATTTTCCTAAATTTGAATCATTAGAGAAAATTAACAAAGTTCCAAACATTCAATCAATTATTGGTAGATACCTAATGATAATTGAATATTCCAGATCTCATGCGTTGTTATGTATAGCAAAAGAAATTTTTACCGTGTTCCAAAACCAATTTAATATTAAATAATACAAATAAATAGTATAAAAAGAAAATTAACAAAACTGTTTACTGAATATGACCATTATAAACGATATCTAAATTCAAATAAAAGTAAAATATTTATTGCAAACATTAATAAAAAGTTTGATGCGAAAGATAAAATTATGTAAACCACATAATAGACGAGAATGGTATAAAATTCAAAAAAAAAGTGGTATAAGATATTGCACTTCTAATTTTGAAATATTACCACCTCATCCTTCAAAACATGAACTTAAACCAAAAATTTTGATTATACAACTGAGCAATTTTCTACAAGTCTTTCTTCTCAGTCAGATGAGGATGAAATACCAATTATAAAAAAGATATTATTCATCAGAATCAGGTGTTAAAATCTCTAAAAATATAAATTTGTCATGTAGAAAATGTGCTTAGGCTGGGGGAAAATTAACAGAAGAAGTATCTTAATCTTTAGCAATTTAATCTCATTGTATATGTCAAGTGCTTATGAATTAAAAGATGTAATGAAAACTTCTTATTGGACCCGTGACGACTACGCTGAGTTGAAGCATCTGTCATTGGCATATAAAATGTTAAAAAAGGGGAATGGCCTAATGTCAAATGGAATAATCCAAGGTCTCTTAGTCAAGCTCGATGGAATTCTAGAGCAATAAAATCATTATAAGCTTGGATTTTAGGTTATTATTACTATTTTATCATTTTTATTAAAGTACATAATATAATATTTACTTAAAAATTCGTCAACCAGGCTTAGAAGAGTGTTGCAACTTTATCGCCGATACGTTCATATACTTTTGGTTGAATGCAACAGTATATAAAAATATCAGATCTTATCAAAATCATTATTTGAAGCCAGTAAAGGTGTACCACCTTGTAATTTGCCGAAAAGGTGCAATTGTTGCACTTGCTTCTTAAAAAAACATGCCTATATTTCAATTTCTCCTCTCCAAGTGGCAATTACTAACGATGTTGGTGAACGAGGTATACATAGAGTTATGTTGCTAAGAGATAGAACTTAAATAAAATACATTAATGACAAATTATGCACATATACTATATGTATACTATATAGTATAAATAAAATTATAAGTAAATAAACATTAGTTCAATTATATTACGGTATTTTTTAGTGTTAAACCTGGCTGATCTTTTTGTAAAGTTATGGTAAACAAACATTATAGTTAATGTTTATAATCTATCGTGATATCGATGATCTATATGTCATGTCGTACGGTTATGGATTTTATCTAATTCTAAAATTCGTGAAAAAAGTTAACACCCTAATGTCCATACATTTCGAATAAAGAAATATGGGTGGAAATCTATATAATTGATTCTTAGGATTTTTATTTTTTCATTTTCAAGGACTTGTTTTTTATAAATAAACAGTAACACAAACATTCAATTTGATATAAAATTAAAAGAAATACATAATCCAAGAGTATAGATTAAAGTTAAACACATGTTTAATATTGAAAGTACAAAAAAATATATTTAACTAAAGTTTAGAATAGAAACTCTGAATTATAAAACAACTTTAATTTGATCAAATAATAATATAGGTTTAAAAATTTATAATACATATCTACAAATTTATTATAGGAAAAGTTTAGTATACTAAACATCAACTAAAGTTTTTTCGAGAATTTTTTTTTTGGTTTCAGTATTTTTAATTCCGAGTTCATCGAAAATTGCATGCCCTTTACTATCAATTATTTTAAAATCATTTCCCATACTGGAAAAAAAATTTTTGACTTCATGAACGGCGTTTTCTGTGGATAATGATTTATTTCCAGACGTCAACTCGTTGGTAATCCAGACTGGCAATTTAGAATAATTACTCGACCTTTCATAACGATTGTCTGCAAATATCATTGCTCCATAGTCTTTTTTTGATCTTAAAACTCTTCCAGCACATCTAAATGAATAAACTATAAATCCAAACACAACTAACTACGAGGATTGTGAGAAATCACACATTAAAAATAAAATTTAAAAGAATGTTGTTCAAAACATTGCCATAGGAACAATATAATGCACCCAGTGTATTGTATATAATTTAAAAGGTAAATTGTATTATTTATAAATTATCAATAAAAATTACTGTGCTGTGTGGCGCATAGCATCGAATGCTAAATAATCCCTTTGACTAATATTCAATTTTTCCGTGAGATATTCCAATCTCACTTGAAATACTGCATTTTGAGTATGGAGGTATGGAATTCCAAAAATTATGCACTAAAAACATATTACTTTTTTGTCAGTTATCAATACCATAATATATACATTGTATATATTATGGTATTATGTATATTAAAACCTACACCACAGTGTTCATTAGCTTTTTATATCCTATCACGATCAAATATTAAAGCTTGATAATGATAATAGTTAAAAAATAATTTGAAATTCCCCTTTTCGGTTTGGTAAAAAATATGAAAATCCGCTTCATTTTAGATAGATAAGTCTCAATTTTCATATAAAAATTACATATTATGCACATATTTTTTACCCAAATTTCAAATGAAAACTTTCAGATCATTTTTTTACTTGAGACTTAATTACCATTTACCAGGTAATCTGATTATCTTTAAAATAATCTTCATGAAAGTATTACTGAAAATATTTATTAATCAGAAAATACATTAGATTTAATATGTCAGAATATTACTAAACAAAAATTGTTAGTAAATTTATGTGAAAAACCTTGAAAAGGTCTACAACGTGAATAAGGTTAATATTGTATGTATTAAACATTACCAATCTACCAAAATGATGTTTGAAATCGACTCCTTCGCTAACTTTTCCACGAGCTACAGATATAAGAACTGCACCTCGTCCACAATTGCAAGACTTTTTAAAATTGACTAAAGCATCATTAGTTTCATTGATATCCTGTGTTTCAATGTAAATGAGTTTGTATTTTTGAATTTGATCTAGGACACCACGATGATACCACTCTGATAGGACGTATTCCATATACGAATAGCTAGGGAAAAAACATATAATGCCATCAGGTGTAACTCTAACCATTGATAAAAGTAAATCTCCATAATTTCTGATGATATTAGGGTCATCTCTAGATTCATGTCGCGTAGAAAGTTCTATTTGATCGTTACCCTTACTGACAATAATAGGTAGAATGGACTGTCTAGGTAAGACGGTTAAAATTGAAGTAGAAATTAACGGCGTAAAATTGAGTAATTTTGAATACATGCTCATGGGAGTTAAAGTACCAGAAGTCAAAAGAATACTCTTGAAAGATAAAATTGGTTTAAACGCAATAGAAGAATCCAAACAACACAGACGCACAATTGAGTTTGTATTGGAATCTGATATGTAATTCCGAATTGAAGAATCTTTCGACCAAACAACACTAAATTTATCACTATCGGTATAATATCCAATTAACGTTGCAAAATCGCAAAGGGAGACTAGATTTTTCAATTTTGAAATATTTTCGAAATTATAAATTTGTAGAGTATCAGTCAAGATTTGCAATCGCTCACTAGAAAATCTAAGAGTATTTGGTTCTAAATAGGTATGCTTGTACAACTCTGATAAAAATGATGATATTGATTGTTTGGCATGATCGTAAATTTTCAATCTGGCTTTCATGTATTGAACAAAACGTTTCAAATGATGCAAAAAGTGGTCAATTTTTCGAATATTCCCTGGTATTGTTTGATCAACATAATTAGTTGGTATAGTCATCGGTAAAGATAAAATTTCAGTTCTAGAACTAGATGGAAGTCCCTTTAAAATATTGTTATATTCTTGCTCCAAAACATCAGCATGCGAATCTTTAAAAAATTTAACTTTATCTTGCAAAAAATGAACACATTCTTCGGCAATTTGCAAAATTGTTGGCGTTAAAGTAACACTCATTGTATCAATACAAACATTGTCAATGTTATGAGCCTCATCAAACACAACCAGAGCTTCTCTCGTCAAGTCTCTAGTTACGAAATTTGCAATTTTAGGGGATAACAAATACGAATAACTAAAAAATACAATATTCGCTCGAATAATGGAATATCTAGCTGAATAATATGCACAGTTGGTAGTTTTTTTACCAAAATCTTTCCAATCGTTTATATCAAACACACCACTGTTTGGTAAAGTTGAATCGAAATTATCATTCATATTTTCATAATATTTACATTTATTGCAATCGGTACAGTCTTTATTTTTCGTAAGACTATAACACATGCTATCTACCTCGGTTCGACTTGGTAGATGCATTGCATCTTCATTCAAACACAAATTTTTTCTACAAGATAAAACTACTCCGAGAAGACTTGTGTTTATTTCAATGTTTGAGTCATCTACATGTCTCAACAAAAATGTTCCATCTTGCAACAATTTGTATCTCTTGTAATATACAAGCAATTTTTTCAATTCTTTTGATGCATTTTCAACTTCTGGGACTGTTCGAGTACAGTATATCAATTTTTCAAACTTTTTAGGAAAACGAATTAAAAATATCACCGAAATTGCCAAAATACATATCGTTTTTCCACTACCAGATGGCATTTCTAAAATACCATGGCCTTTACTATCCAATATAGTTTTCAATTGATGCATGTATGAGTATTGTTCTGGGTATACATATTTGTAAGGGAATAATAATTGCAAATTGTCAACATTAATTATCATTTTTATTAATAAATACAACTTTATTTATTACATTTTAGAAATTCCAATAAACATTTCAAGTCAATAACAATCTCTAAACTAAAGTGGCCAGAAAAAATACGTATTAAAAATACGTATTAAAAATTTTAGTTTATCTGGTGATAAATGTAAAGCCAAAACTACTTATTTATGACAAACAAAAATTTTCGGCTTAAAATTTATTCTAATTAAACTAAGTTATAGTACGTATTTTTCTGGTCACTTTATATAAACAAATAGAAAAATGTCACTCAATGGATTTTTGTGTTGCAAATGACATATATCAACAAATTCTAGATTATGGTATGTGGATCCGATTGATGAGTTTATTTTTGTCGAAATAAAAAAATAGTCAAAAAAAAAAGAGTATAAAGATAATTTTAATTTTAAATACAGTATTATAGGTATTGTTAGACCATTTTTCTCAAAAGTTCATTAATATGATGTTCTCTATTTCCGAAATCACCACCTTCAACGAAATGTTTTCTTTTTTTAGTCCATCCACCATTAGGTGAATTCAACTTGAAATACCACAAAAAGTTTGAAACTTCTTTAAAATAAGGACCAACAGTATATATTTCCTTAACCAAGTCTTCAATGCAAATAATGTTGTAAACACCTAATAACATAAATTAAGAAAAAATTTAAATAACCTAAATTTTCTTCAATAATTTTATTGGTCGAAATGGGGATTCGACAATTTTTTACATTGGCAAAACCGCGTTTGTAAATCAATTCCTTAACAGATTTTAAATTAACTTCACTAAAAAAATAAAAATTTGAAATTACAATAAATACCCCCATGTGACATATGGCTCAACCAATCTCAACATTTGTTTGGTGGCTTTATTCATTCTAATAAAGATTCCATTATTAATTTGTCTAAGTCTAAGCAATTGTAATATTTTTCTTGGTTTAGGATGCAATCCATTAATACTAAAAAATTATGCATGTTTAAAATGAATTTGAGTAAGTACCCAGCAATACGTAGCACAAATACAAATTTAGGTTCTCCTTCAACGTAATAATTGCCATTTTGTCTTGCTTGACGTTTTAAACGCATGGTTTCCTTTTCCATATCTCTATATTCTTTGGCGTACTTTTCGGCTCTCTTGAAAATTTGATCTCGTCTTATTCCTTTGTGCTATTTAGATAATTACATTAGTTAATAGAAAAAATACAATGTTTGATTTGATTAATGATAATTTGTGTTCTCTGACGGCATTCAATCGTTTCTTTCTGTTTTTAAGAAGGGTCTCTGGAACCGTTGGCACGTTTCCCACGAGTTTTGATTTGGTACTATATAATTATATTAAATGTCATTTTAAGGAATTTACAATAATGTATTTGTAATTAATACAATTAAAAAACGCTTTTAAAAATAAAAATATATCATACCTTACTTTAGCTAAACTCATTATCAATCACTTTTTTTACTATGATACTTGATTAATTACAAGTAGACTTTATTTATTATTTAAATCACGCAATGTTTTTGTACGAATTATTATTAATTTTTTAGATTATTAATTTTAAATTTATTGAATCATGCCTAAATTATAATGCTTGTTAAAACAAAATTTTTTCTAATAATAATCTCAAAATAAATATAAAATTACTGCTCCACTATAGATTAAAAATAATTATATATGTAATGTTATTAAAAAAATTACATTTGTATAAACGAAATTTAAATTATTTTTATATTATTTCAAAAACAATATGAAAAGGTGTATTTGATGTTTTATTTATTGATTTTGACTGTAAAATAATCATTTTGGTGATGAATTTAATCAAATTTAGATAAAAATAACACTATTTTAGTTATGTAAAAATTTTATTTTCATTTGAAAATCTTATTTATGCTATTTAGTACCAAAAATTTTATTTGATCACACAAATTTTAAAAAGTTGGCGACACACCGTTTGGAAAGCACTGGTGTGTTAAATTTAAATATGTTACATCAAGTTATTCTCATTCTAATGAACATTTTTTTCTTAAGAATTCATCGAGAAATTGCAAGCTCTAAGTGTGATGTTATTATTATCGAAATATTGATTCATAAACAACTAAAAAATTTAACTTTAAAATAGGATTAGTCTTTGTAATACGGATAATTTACAGATATGCACAAAATTACAACATATACAAGTTAAATTAAAATTTAGTCATAAATAAAGTAATGATTGGTGGAGGAATTATAAAAAAGGTTGAGCCACTGCTTTACACTTTTAACGGATAGACAATTTACCCGAGACTACAACATCCGTCAGCAGCTCTACAAAATGGCTTTAATACGACCCCTCTACTATTTTCATCTGACCCACGAGACGCTGTACTGATGTTTAATTTTTTTAATTGACCTTATAAACGAAGTAGGAATTTAAGTTTTCGTAATATTAATCATAATATTCGTGCGTGAGGACCATCGTTGGTGATGGCTCACGTACAAAAATGTTGACAATATTTTTAAAATTAAAAATATATTCAATTAGACAAGTTGAGATGTACGAGGGTTTAAAAATGAATCACTTAATTAATATATTTGAATACTATAAAGTTTGCAACCAATTTTTTCCAATTCCCGATTTTAAGATAAATTTTATTTTTAATTTAAATTTTAATACGTACATTTACACAACTAATCAATACAATATTTATTTTTCTGCCCTTTTCATATCAGAAAATTTCAATAAATTAAATCGTCTCTTGAGAGTTAATCTATGTCTAGAAAAGATATCATCAGGTGAAAATCGAGCTGGATGTGCAGATTTTGTTTGACAACCATTCGGATCGATTTTCTAAAAATTATAATAAAAATATTAAACTAATACACAAGAATTTCCAAATTAACATTTCGTAAAAACATTTTTAACGAAGCAACTCGCTGGCCGTTAATTTCACATTAATTTTTGTAGGGTTCAAAATTTAATTTTAACTAAACATTATTGACGTATTATTATATTACATCTCAGTTCAATATGAAATCTATCAAATTTTTTGTGTAGAGTTTACAGCAGTGGTTCCCAAAACAAACAGTGTACAGACCACCAATTCAAAATGTTTATTTTTTTGGATTCCAAAGAAAACATAAAATATATTTTTATGAAATTTGTAAAATGAAGGTCTCGTTTTTCTATGTTAGCATAAAAAAATTCTATAAAAAATTATATTCTTAAATATCATCACTATTTTATGTGTTAACTTGAAAATGTCAAATCAAGTTCCTTAGAGATGTGACTAGGGCTATATGACATTACGTATCGTGTGTTAAAAATTTTTTAAATGCGTATTTTTCATTATCAGGTTTCATCAAACTAGGTAGGTTCGGCTCTGCTAATGGTGCGCTTAAAATAATTGTTAATATGATATATGCATTAGAACCCTCCAACGGGTACGGGTATTTTTTTATGTTGATCAATTTCGTAGGCCTGTAGAGACGTACACAATAATTTTTAATCACATACAAGTGTGTATGGCACATTGTTAAAAATTAAAAACATTTAATTTAATGACTCAAATTTAATATTTTGAAACTGACTGTAGTGTGCAATTTATATTAGTATTACTCGACCCCAAATTTAAAACTATCCCATAATGCATGATTTATAAACATCTAAGACCTTTTTCATTTTTATAAAAAAATTAATAGAAAGTTTTTACCATAAAGGTGTAAGTTTCTGAGATTCAGATTTGCGAAAATTATAATGATTTGAAAACACGTTCCAGACTTTATGTTTTGTAGAATTGTAGGACTTTTTTCATTCCAAAAAAAAGGGGTAATTTGGATTTTTGACCGTGAAGGAACCAATTTCAGATAATTAAATTGATGGCAAAAGATTAGTCTCGAAAAACGCTATTAGAATTTATATTTTTAATATTCTAAAACTCGTAATTTTTCAATCAAACGTTAAAGACACACATACAAACATTCAATTTTATACATAAAATATTTATAAAAAAATTAAAGCTTTTTTCTCATAATATTTGGTAAAATCGTGATTTTTGAAAAATATCGGTAAACATCGATTTTTCCATGAGGGTCTTAAATGGTATTTTTTATTAAATTTTATGAACGGTGGGATTAATAAGTATTTAAGATATAAGTATATTTATTATATAATAATATAATATATAAGTATATATATATTTAATATATAAGATTAATAAGTTGATAAATTTTTTTTATATATTTTATTTATCTCACGGCCCCAAGTCATATAGTTTTGAAGTCCCAGGGGTTCACAGTCGCAATCGGGAACAATTGGTTTACAGTGAAAATTAAACTCAATATTGATTTAATCAGTATATTATTTTTTCATATAATTTAGCCTATGTGAGTGAACATGAATTTAAAAAATATAAACAACTATCTGTACAATTAACTTTTTATTCATGATTTTTTCATTATGTTCAAGTTCGACCATACCTTGTAAAATAATAATTGACATTTTCATGCATCGAAATACGGGATATGTAATATTTCATCAAATTTGATAGATTCATTTGTGGTCGTCACAAATGCACTCATTAATAAAATCTTATCCATAAAAATTAGTTTCCAACTTAAAATTATAAAATATGACAAAACCTTATTAATTTAATAATTACATATAAAAGGTTTATATTAAAAAGGGTACCTTCATAGTATACACTCGTGTATTGGTTTCGTCCAAATAATATTTAAAAAGCATGAGTGATATTAAAAAATTATAAAATAAATAAAGTTTATTGATTTTTGAAAAATTTTATCATTGAAATTAATATTAATTTTACTTCGTTTCTTTACTTTCGTTTATTTAATTTCTTACTATTTAACTCGTCATTTATAATGAAATTGGAATATTTGACGTTATTATTCATCTTAATACCGGTATATTTTCTTTTCTGTATTTTTTAAACAAAAAGTGAAAAAAATTAAGAGTTGATAAAATTTATTAGGGGAAATTAAGCCAAAAAGGTAATAAGTTATTGGCATAACTAATCATAATCACAGTATTGTAATTAATATTTAGATGCTTGTTTCCGTTGACATTAATTTGGAACATTGTCTATTCAACATAGGTAAATGATATTCTAAATGGGGATGTACTGTTGACAGTACAGTTTATAACTGTATTCAACTTTTTCATTTAAAATTGGTACTAAATAATTTTTTCACTTCAAACTGTGAGATAATTGATATGAAAGGTTTTCTGTGCCTACTATACACATTCACGTCAATATGGTAGGTTTTAAGATGAAATTCAAAATTATGATATAAAATGTATCTCATTTCTTTAATTAGAAACAAATAATTGCCAATTACTTGATGCCAACTATGCAACAATTAAAAAAAATGTCGAAATAATGCAGCCAGAACAATTAGAATTGAATGTAGATGATGTAATTTTATTTGAATTGTGACTAATCCAGTTCCCACTGTATAAATCTCAATTTTAGTGCGCCAAGTATATCTACTTATTGAAAGTTAAAGGGTCAAACATTAAAACTTCTCAAAATCTGGTAATTTTAATAATTCCGATCATGTATGTTGATTTATCAGACTAATTAATTAAAATTAACATATTAAATAGTGCCGATATCAAAGAAACAATAAAAAATATGACGAAGAATTACAACTTAATTTTAACCGAAACGGAAATTTGATGGCTATTTCTCTTTCCCATATATCAGACAAGATTGTTAAAAAGTATACATCTTTATTTTTCGCTAAATTGTTAATTATAATTTAGAAGTGATATTGATTCAGAAAATTCTTTTTTACATTTCCACAGAAAAGTTAAAATTAATGTTCCAAAGATAATTTCTGGGTATTCATTATACATAATGTAATGAATAATTTAAAATTTTAGACCAAATATTGCGGCGTTTGATAAAAAAGTTAAAAGTGAACGGAAAAAAATAACAGAAAACCCCCAAGACAATCGAATGTTTATAGTCCGATACGTAAGATTTTAACCAATTATTTTACATTCAATATAGTGGTATGTTTGTTTGCCTGTCTTTATCATTTTATGTATTGGATCACTCGTAGAAAACAAACCGGATGCCGACCCTAATAGATAATTATTAAAATAATAAACGTATCCTGATTTTATTCAATAACAATTAAATTAACGCACAACTATTTCAACATTCTTTTCTTAAATGCGCAATATTTTAGTAATTGTATGTGCATTAATATTGTATACAAGTTCTCTAACATACCTTCGATTGAGTTTGGACATTAGAAAAACAAAAAAAGCGACATTTAGACAGGCCGTTTGTGGAGTTAAAATAAATCCAAATTATAAAGCATTGATAAATTTTCGAGCAAAACGTAAAATTTGTATTATGAGAATCGTTGCACATGCAGGTATGGTTTGTAAATCTATAAAAAACGTTTAGGGTTTAAGCTTCTTTTTACGCCGGAAAAAATATCACCGTTTTGTCCAAGGTATTTAAATATTTTTGATGGACCAGATTTAAATTCGAATAACATTACCTATAAATGTTCAAGTATTTTACTAAGTAATAAAACATTTACTTTTTTACTAGATAAATCTATAATCACATTTGATAGAGTTGCAGTTTTAAAGTATTTGATGAATAATGAAACAAATGCAATGTTACATTTTACTATATTGTTAAATAACAGAACATGCCCGAATAAACCCAAGAATGGATGGTATCAGTGTTACAATTCAACTAAATGTCTGATGGAAAATGTAAGGTGTGATGGGATCATGCAATGCGACGATAATTCTGATGAAACTTTTCATCATGTAAATCAAGGATGGGCAAATTACGATCAGGATTCGGCCCGCATAATTTTTTTTATCCAATTTTATATTTTCAATTTACGGTCATTATACTAAATACTAATAGTGGGTAGTAAATTTATATTTTTGGTTGTGTCTGGTTTGCCAAATTATCAGAATCTACCATGCTGCCTGTTACCATCATAAGGTTGCTCATCCCTGATATAAATAAGTGTTTCTCAGCTTTATCCAAGGAAGTCCACCTCATAATCATATTAAAACTTTGAGGGCTTTGACTATTCAAATATATACTCTACAATTGCAGTAAATTATGTTATCTATTATGGGTAATGAATATTTTCAAACAGAAATAATAACTATTTATGGAACTAAATTGTAGATAATTGGTTATTTATTTTTTTTTTGAGGATTACAATGAGAGAATCAGTTGAGAAACATTATAGGTGTATTAATTTTTGAATTAACTTTTAGGCAAATTGTGGAAAAATATTATTTTATGGAAACATCATAAGGATGAGTAGTGTAGCAGTTATATTAATAATTTTTGTAATAATTCGACTATTCATTAAAAATTTGTACAAAAAAAAGGTGTAATTATTTTCAATAAATTTATTAAACATATTTTTGAATTTTTTAAAACCACAAAGTAGTTTGGATATAAATAATTATTCATTACAAGCATTTACTAAATTTGTCAAACCATAAATGCTGTGTATGTAATTTAAGCAATTTTATTTTTATGCAATATCTGCGTGAATGTTTCTTTAATCTATATCAGCGGTTCCCAACATATCTCACAGTTGGTACCCCTAAACCGAAAAAAAATAATTTAGTACCCCATAATAATTTAATCTTAGAAACTAAGACACAGTATGATTAAAACAAATTTAAAACTTTTTAAAAATCATAAAATATTTTTCCGAGCATAATAGATATCGCGCACTGTATAAATATATTGTAATCTTTTAAAATGTTATTAAACATTTTCTTCTGCAGTGTAATGTGCATATAAAAATTTCCTAAGCGTTGATTAAAAAATATGGAAATGCATATGCTTCAAAATGACATTGTAACTGATTTAATCTGAGTAAGATCAGATCAGGCTTTCAAATATTTGCATTTTTATAAAACAGCTAACACTAAGAAATTGATTAAAACTATGCAGTCAATATCCTTTTAATGTCTAAAGTACAGCTAGTAGTGTTATTATTCATGATTGACATTAAAAATGTCTGCAAAAAATTTAAGCATATTGTATAATTTGAATCACGATATTAGTTTAAAAAACTAGACAGCATTAGTCGTTAAGAATGTGAATTGTTTTAAAAAATTTGATTTTCTAATCGTCATCGATTAATAGTGACAATTCTAAAATGTATCAAATAAATATTAAAAATAACATTTAATTATATACAATAAAAACAAAGATAGTTACTTTAAGATCACTTTTTTGTAACTTTAGATTTTTTTTTAATCACCTTTTTCTTTGTATTATTGACTGCAGCTTTTTTCATCTTGCTTGCAGCACTAACCACGACAGGTTTTCGTTTAACTTTACTTTTTGAAGCGGTAGATTTCTTTGTCTTGGCAGTAGTGCTTTTTCCTGTTTTAGTAACTTTCTTTACTACAGGCTTTTTAGAAACACTAGCCTTCTTGACTTTCACCTTAACTACACTTGGGGCAAGTTTGAATGAACCAGACAGTCCTTTTCCCTTAACTTGCGTTATACCACTACCCAATTCACTTTTAATGTAGCGGTAAACTCTTTTCCCCAAGTTTTTTTGATCCACTGAGGTATTATTTTCAAGGATATATTTAACTACAGCGGATTTACTCATTCCCTTTCCTATTCATAAAGGTAATGAAAATATTTCAATTTATAAACCTCTCTTGCTTGTAGATAGTGCGGCCTTGATCATATCACCTGTCGTTGGGTGTGATGGTTTTCGAGCTTTTTTTGCTTTTGGAGCTGCAGCAGTCATTTATATGATGATGTAAGATTATAAAAAATAAATAAAACGATAGGGCCTTCAATAAAGTCTTTCTTTTGTTTAAACTGCTTAAATATGTCGATTGTAAACAACACGATTTATTATTATGAGATTAGTTATGAGCGTAATATTTTTATAGTGCGCATGCACAGATAGAGTTAAATTTAAGGTAACATTATTGGTTGCTAAGATAATGCTATTTTTAAACTACTAATTCATCCATTCACTACATTTTTTTATATGTCTCAAACTGTCATTGTATAAATTATGAAAATACGAAATATTCTATAGAAGACACTATCAGATTAAGTCGTAAACGTTTTAATTATTGATGATAGGATACATAGGAACATATGGATTAGATAGTCACATTACCTCATACATAATTTCAACCAAAACAATCCTAATTGATTAATGTAGTATTAATTGAATTACTGATATAAATCCACTTCGGAGTTTTGTTAGTACACAATGGGTCAATATTGTTTTATAATTTCTATTATATAATTGTAACAGTGATAGTACACCACCGAAATAAACAAGATTTCAATCCAGGTAATGTATAATTGTATCGCGATGAGTAGCTTTAATGAAAAATTTATTTTATACGGAAACATGTATACTAATGTGATTTAACTTTTTTTGACAACCAGTCTAATCCTACAAATAATCCATCTCCAGTTGTACCACAAGTGGGTTGTACTAACCAGTGTCGTGATTTTAATGAGTTTAGATCAAGCATTTTTATTAATTCATCTGCTGATACAGAATTTGGTAAATCCTAAATGAATATACTCAATTAATTTATATACGTATACGAGAAAACTGTCTAAGAATTATTATTTTAAAATTTTTTTTGGAATGATCATCCATATTATTAGCCCTTAGACCAGTGGTTCCCAAACTATTTCCACCATGAACCACTTGTCACAAAAAAAATTGTGTGTGGACCACATAATTTATTTAAAAAATCTTCCTAATCCTGAACACGTCACTTAGGTAAATTGAGATAAGTAAGGTTTTGATTTTTTTATTATATATTTCTCCTGAAATCAAAAATTTTACATTAATTTTGACAAGGTAGCTTCAATGGCGTAATTAAAAAAATTTCTGAATATTAACTTATTTAAGTGTTAAATTTAAAATGTCAACTCAAGAGTCTTAGAAAGGTGGATAGGGTTATATGATATTATTATTCGTTTAAAAATTTAAAAAGATTTGAGTAATTATAAATTACCCAAATCCAAATTGATACAGTAAAATGGAAAATACAAGCCGTAATATTTAATGAGTATAAGAGTATTACTTAGTCTAAGTCTATATTACTAATAAAATATCGAATAGACACGCTCATTACCCAGATCTGAGTAATGCGATATCTAAGGGTTAGTATTTAAATACTCTATATTAATTTACTATTGTTCATAAGTCTGATATAAAAATAATACAGATTCATTCAAATTTGTCTTAAAACTATATAACAGTTTTTAAAAATTTGTCTAAAAGCACAAAGTTGTGTACATTGCAAATTAATTTACATACACTTGTACACTCAATTTAACATGTACGTAATTTAATAATTCAATAATAACTTAACATTAATCTAAATGATTATAAACTTATTGGATTGATTGTATTAACAGCAGTATTGACAAACAGCATCTAGCCAAGTCTCCCGAGGGCTAACTTTTTAATTCTTCCATAAAAATAAAATTTTACATAAAATGTTACAATTCACCATTACCAATCATTTAAAGAAATGGTTTCTGAACGTGTCAAGACAATTTTAATTCTACAATTCTATTACAATTAATTATATCAAGTGTTTTGTCTTAATGAAATAATTTCCAAAAAAAAAGGGTAAACAGTAAATGGCTTTTTTGAACATGAACTTAACATTATAACTTTTTATTTATTTCTAAATTCTAAAATTCTAAGACTTTTTTAATTTTTAAATAAATGGGTAATATGTGGTTTTGACCCTAAAGATATAGCTTTTAGATATTATAATTTATGATAATTGTCATGTTTCACAATCTTAGATCCTGAGATTAATATTTATTTTAATCTATACCCCAGAAAAATCTGATTTGGAATGTGTATTTGTTCAAATTCTAGGACTCTTAGTTATTGATAAGAACGATAACACACAGACAGATATTAAATTTTATATAAGTAAGAATTTACCATTTTGTTTGCAAAAATAAGCAAAATTGCATTTTGCAATTCATCATGGTTTAACATTTTATCAAGTTCTTCTTTCGATTCTTGAATTCTATTTCTATCGTTTGAATCAATGACATAAATAATAGCTAAAATTGAAATATTGTATCCTTTTATTATATATTCAAATGAATTGAATGATTGTTAAATGTGGGAACTTCGCTTATATTGCAATGCTATAAAAAAGTTGACAATATCAAGATTAAACTAAATGTTTCACTTGTCAATTGAAACCCCTGTATTATATCTACATTTTATTAAAATTAAAAACCTTTTGTATTTAAATAATAATGTCTCCATAAAGCTCTCAATTTATCTTGACCTCCAACGTCCCATACAGTAAACGATAAGTTTTTATATTCAACAGTTTCCACATTGAATCCTGTTAAATTGAAATATTAATACATATGTATAATTTTGCAATTAATATGAGCTTGTCTAAATGATCCGATAAGTTTTTGAAATTTTCATATATGACACAGATTCCCAAAATGAGAGAATTATTTAAAATTAAAGATAGGCAAAAGCTAACATATAATTATGTATATCTGATTATAATCAATAAATAAACACTCTGAAATCTGACGAAATATTTTTATTTATCAAGGTTTGTACTGTATTATACATAAAATACTGAGGCGGGACGCATGGTTGATGCACAAAATGTAAAATCTTGCAATACATAACTTATTTACCTATGGTTGGTATCGTAGTGACAATTTCCCCCAATTTTAGTTTGTACAAAATTGTAGTTTTTCCTGCACCATCAAGCCCTACCATTAAAAGTCTGACATCAATTTTCATATTAAACATTTGTTTAAAGGCTTCGAGAATGTTTCCCATTTTCAATACTTTTAGAATTTTAAAATCTAAATATTTTCAATAAACATTAAATAAACATTTACACGTGTATATATGGATTTCCTTCAAGTAGAGTTGCCTAAAGTCAATAAAATTTGAGTAAAAGTAGATTTTAATAATATTTAAATATTTCCAAGATATTCGGATATAGTATAAATGTAGAGTAGATCTATATATTTTAATATCATGATAAATATTTATTGTTATTAAAGTTAATTACTATTTACTAGATTTCTGATTTTCTGGATAAAAAGTGAAATCTTGCTTTTTCTAATTATAATTATAGTTAATTTCAATGCTTCAAAATAATTTTATTAATTACATTTTACTTAATTCTACTAAAATTATTCTAGGAATAAGATTCCCTTAATTTTTAATTATAATCATAAGTATAAGGTATATTTTCACCTATTAAATTCATTTTTAAGACTTTTTTTAATCCTTACTTATATAAAGTAAAATGATTAAAAATATGTTTGTTTATTTAAGAAAGTAAGGAGATCGACTTTTACAAATTCCATATTCTTATAACAGTTTTTCCAGAGTGATGTTTTATCGCAAATTTGAATTTCAGAAATAGTCTTTTAAGGTTAAAAACCCCAATTGTCCTTTTTTTTAAATTAATCAATATTATGATAATTTACAATTTTAAAATCTTGTGTCTTTACTGCTCCAATACCCTCATTGGAAGCATCAACTTATACAATTGTTTCAGCGTCGGGATCAAATGTAGAGAGTATAACTTGTGAGATTTTATCTTTTACTTCATCAAAAACTTTTTGATGTTTCGTAGTCCATTCAAATATCTCATTTTTATGAGTAAGATCATATAAAGGAATACAAATTTTTGAAAAATTTTTCGTAATGAGTAGCCATTCCTAGAAAACTTGGCAGCTTAGATATATTTGTTGGAACAGATAATTCTCTCAATGCTTTAATTTTTTCATCGTCAGCATGATATCCGTCCTTATTTAAAACAATACCTAGTACGACTAACTCTTTCTGGCGTAAGCTACATTTTTTTGAGTTTAAAATAACATGTGATTTGAGCCTATCTAACACTAATTTCAATGAGTTATCGTGTTCCTCAGTTGACTTACCATAGATTAAAATATCATCCAACATACATGACACACCATCAATATCTCTTAAAATTTCATCCATTATGGCTTGAAATGCAGCTGGAGCAGATGCTAATCCAAACGATACTCTTTTGTATTGAAAAATACCGAATGGAGAACTAAATGCCTACTTTCTTTCTTCAAATTGATTTGATGATAAGCTTGTTTAAGATCAATTTTTGAAAAGCATATACTTCCGTGCGTTTTATTTAAAATATATTCAATCAAAGGAAGAGGATGCAAATCTACAACAATATTTTCATTCAATGATCGCAGGTCAACACACAGTCTAATATCTCCATCTTTC
>LWCA01001314.1:0-10083 GCA_001642005.1 Intoshia linei | reverse complement strand
CTGTATTTTCAATTATACACACATTTTTTTCTGTATTATTATTGAATATTATAAAATGGATAATATTTGCAATATGATATTTAAAATTTTTGATAAATCAATGTGGAATATTATCTACAGAAAATATAAATGTTTTGAATTTATTTTTTTTGTATAGTTAATTTCATTTTGATATTGAACCATTTTACTGATAAAAATATCATCTTTTACAAAGGATCTCATACCATCAAACGATAACCAAAGAGTTTTTTCACTAAACGCGTAAAAAATAGTGTAATTTGTAAAAGTGTCAAGCTTTATGGTGGACATAGTGTACGTCAATTCATGAATTAGCTTTATCCATGTTAATCAATCATAATTAATATATAACGCTGAAAGCATTGACATACTGAAAACTCTGATTGACGATATTCCCAATTAGTGAAATGTTTCAAAATTAGATTATGCACTGATTTTTAGTAAATCTTAAATTTTTAAAAGAGTCACCATGATCATAAGAAAATTCAACGTAGCAATTATTAGATATTAATAATATATTATGATAAGCAAATACATGATGAAATATTATCAAAATTTTATCTAATACTTTTAATGTTTTGAATTGACGATAGTTTGTATTACTAATAATTAACTGATATTTATCGTGACATGAGATTATCAAACATTTGAAATAATTTAAAAATCCTCCCATATTCTAAAATGAAATATTATACTTAATTTGTGTTTAAAGTTGTATAATTATAATATTATTGTATATTTATATACAATTGTGGGTAGAATTTACTAGAAAAATTAATATATAGAAATATATTCGCCACGAAAGGATTAACCAGTATTTTTCAAATGGTGTGCCGCAAAATTTTCTAGTGGTACCGATGAGCAATTTCATTTAATAATATTAAAATATTAATTAACACTATGCTTGTTATATACTTCATATACAGAAGTTGGAACATATATAAATTCTCACAAATTTCAAATGTTAGCACAAGCATAGTGTTAATAATAATTTGGAAAACAGAAATCTTATTAATACTAAATATTTCAAATATAAATTTGTTAGTTTTTGAAATTGATCCGATAAATTTACGGCATATTCTTGGTATTCGAAAATTATAATTATAATTATTAGTTAATCAATATTACTTTACATTTATTTTGAGAAATAGCATAAAATTTCATGCGATTGATTTACAATTTATTTTTCACTGATAAACCAGATAATTTCATGCATTTATATATATTGTATTATAGTCAATCAAAAAAAACAAATCAATTTAATTATAATAATTGAAAATATTATAAATTCTTCATATTTAAAAAATTTTCTGATTTTTGAATGAAATTAGGGGCGCCGTGAAAAGGAATTGCCTATCAAAAATCAAAGTTTGAAGACGGTGCAACGTGTATTATATAGATTTGGATTATATGGAAGAATTGCAAGTCGAAAACTGTTTCTGAAAATAAATCACAAATCAAAGCGTTTAAAATGGTGTAAAGCAAAAGTGGTATGGATGAACCAATGGCAAAATGTAGCCTTTATTGATAAAAGTAGATTTGAATTGTTTTCAAAAAGGAGAGTACACTCCGCGACAAAACTATAGCACATTTAAAATTTTGATGATATTTTCGAATTATCTTTAAAAAGTAAAATTTATTACATTACGAAATATTCTCAGTGTCATTCAAATAAATATTTTACCTTCGAAATTATAATATGGTAAGTAAAAAATAATAATGACTAAATATCGAAAATATAAGTATTTCATGTGTGACAAATAAAGGATGTACTAAAATTTTTTCATAACTCAAAATTAGCTATTCATCCCGGAATATGCAGGACTACAAGTAGTATTTCACAGTATTTATATTGGCCTAATATATATGACTAAGTTGAATGTTATGTACTACGTACAAACAGCACCTAGCTCTGTAAGGCACATTTTTATTATACCAAAAAAATAAATTCACGTTGAAAATCTAACTTAAAAATCTTACTATTCACTATTATCAATCCTTTAAAGGAGTGGTTCCTAAACTTGTTTCACGTGAAACTGTAATATCACATTACTTTTAACTTTAAACTACTAAATACAGTAATAAATACTAAATATGTAGGTCAATTGAACGGAATTTTATAATTTTGATTTAGATGTTCCAAAAATTCCATTAAATTGTATTTATACTATAAATATGTTACCGTCCGTTTGAAGTTTGAGTTAATATAAAAATTTCATTTGATAGTTAAAATTAAGAAAGGTCTATTTATATAACATGATAATATAATTTCCTAAGTGTTATGTTCCTTAATCCACTTTTACCAACTTTAATATTATCCCAATATTCATGAAAAAATATTCTTATCTGCCGTAAATTATTCAAACGGGCGTAAAATATATTTATTTTACATAATACTAAAAAAATCATACATTTCAAAATAATGAATATTATTAGAATTTTTTCATCCAGCCAATAAAATATTTGTGAACATTCCGTGATAGTCTTTTTTACCACCCTCAAATATGTCTATTGTTGGTTTTGAGTAATTCATACATTTCTCCAATTCCATTTCCTTCGTTAATAATGGCAGCAATAAAACAGTATCTCTGTCCTTTAAATCTTCGAATTGGTTCTCCATATGAATCATGTTCGGTATAGCTCATCTAGAAAATTTCATCTACTGTAAAACTGAATAAATAAAGCACTTGTTCTCGATATTAACAAGATAGTTTTCAGTTAATAATTGAAATCAATGGTTTTGAAATTTTTTTGACAGTGAACCATTTGTGAAATAAAAAAATTCCTGTAACTTCGTGGGATATGACGCATATCATTAGTAGGCTAAAATTGAAAAAATAGTTGTTTTGATATGTATGAATTCATTATTAACAAAATATAGGATTCTTTATAAAAAATATTCTGATAGCCCAAACCATATATTTATAAAAAAATTATGTAAAAAAAATTACACTATATTTTTATTTTTAGCTTCAAATTGTAAAGAGATAAATGCTGATAATCGACTTGTATGTGATAGATGTCAATTTGAAGTTATAAATCGGCATTATGGTGATGTTTATGAATATCAAGGTAACAATTCTTATTTTATATATAAACTATGTTGACTGTTATGTACAACGTACAAACAGCATCTAGCTCTGCCGAGGGCACATTTTTATTCCATCAAAAAAATGAATTCACGTTGATCATCTAACTTAAAAATACTACTATTTACTATTATCAATCTTTTAAAAAAGTGGTTCCCAAACTTGTTTCAGGTGTAACCATCATATCACATTAATTTTTAATTTAAAGTGAATTATTCCATCTTAATTTTTTGTTTATTAATATTGCGTAAAGAATTTTAAAAACAATTTTTATCCCATTTTTTTAATTTATTAGACAGAATATTAAACATAAAGTAAAAACAGTCTAATCCTAAAAATTGTCATAAATAGTATAAATTTCACAAAAAATATAATTTTGTCATTTTCAATGTGATGATATATATTCAGTACCAATTTTCTAAATATTTAAAAATACTAATTATGTATCAATAATTAACCGAATCTTCACTTTATAAACATATTTCAGTCGAATTTTACCAATATTGCAAAGGATTGTAATAAATATAAAAATGATATTAACAAAGTTGTATTAGTTTCGTTTTTGTAGGTTTTATTTAAATTTGTATTCAAAATGTTTAGAACAGAGGTGGAAACCGATTGATAAAAACCGATTTTTAAAGCCGTTTTAGCGGTTTTCGGTTAATCGTTTCAATCAACCAACCACCGTTCAAATTGAAAAACGGTTTTTGCGGTTTTCGATTTGGTTTTTAAAAAATATAAATTTCAAATTAATTAATTTTATGATATTTTTCTATTATCGATACATTGCTCTTTTCATTTTGTAAATACATTTGTAATTATTCATATTTACAAAATTGAAAGGTGTTATTCGACGAATTTGAAAAAGATTGTGAATTAGAGTTTATCAAGAAATACTTTGAAATTGATAAAATAAAGAAAATACGATAATGTAGAATAAAAGCTCCAAATTGTCTAGATATCTGTAACATTAAAATTTCAACACTACACCTTAACAATGCTAGGGTTCATTTAAAATCTAATTTACATAATGAACAATTTGAAAAAGAGCTTATGGAATATATTAAAATAAAGAAATTGAGTATTGTCACTTTAGATCAATCTTTAAAAAAAATGTTCCCTCCTATGTGTGAGAAGTCAAGGCTAAAATCGAAAATTATTATTACCATTTCTGAACATTATGATGTACAGTCTCTTATATCAATTTTTGTTGATGGTGCCGGTCCATTTGCATTGTATGAAAACAAAGGATTTTTAAAATTGATATCAAACCATATTTAACCGAGTTTAATATATCTAACAATAATAAATTTTTAAAGGATCTTATACATAATTAAGCGAAAAAGGGAAAGGGAAATTTTAATTATGTCTTTACAAAATAGATTAGTGTCAATAAAATTGAAGCTATTTCATTAATTCGTCGGTTTTATATGAAAACAAGGCATATGTTTATAGATGATGGAATAGATAACTTTAATTATATTGATAATACCAACGAGAATAAACCAAAAAAACTTAAAACAGAAAATGATTATTTCGAGCGGTTTTATTTTGAATAAAAGAATAATGCTATTCTAACTATTAAAGACGAAATTGTTAATTTTAATGGACACGTCCAACTCAATTAAGCATCAAATATTTTGTTATTTTGGAAAGATAATTCAATATAATTTAAAAAATTGAATATTATTGCACAGAGCATTCTCTCCATTTTGGTTTCCCAGGTATATGTGGAGCGAGCTGTGTCAGACCTAGGAATTGTTTTCAACTCAAAGAGGACGAAACTTAATTCCAATATAATTAAAGATATACTATTCTTAAAAATTAATAGACGTTATAATAAATGATTTACTACTTTACATACTTTTATATTTACTTTTTTGTCTACCGTTGTAAACCGTTTCATCAACCGGCAAAATCACCGCACAATTCTCCCGGTTTTCACCTCACCAAAATAGTTAAAATCACAATAAATAACGTATCCACAATTATAACAACACTAAGATTTATTATTATCCCGAATACTCCCAGACAAATTTTTCCAATTTTTTGACTTGGATATTTACAAAAATTTGAAAAGTTAATACATACTTGCCTATTTCTACTTCACCTTCTATTTCTATTTACATATATACTCTTTTATATATTACTATATACACTTCTATTTATACTACATCACCATATAAAATTTTAGGTTATTACCAATTGTAGTTATGGAGTTATTTCATGTGACCATATGGTCACATTGGGAAAATAAGGTAAATAAAAGCGTGTATATATAAAACCGCATCGTTAATATATCTAATTATTATATCAAATTGTAGCCAATACATGAATTCATCATATTGTATTTATTAAATTCAATTATCACAACTTTAACATAAAAAAATGTAAAAAATTTTTTCAGTGAATTTTTTTTTGCTTTAATAAATTATTTTGGCTTATTGTCGTTTTTGTTAATCGAAACGTGTGACAACTGGCATTATCTTGTTGAAACACTAAATTTTTCTTCAATTCGTCCTAGTAGGAAGAATAGGGATGAGGTTTTCTCTAAAATACTTGGGTATTTGATTGAATTTATATTACCGTCAACTTTGACAATACAATTAATACCTCCGCCGGAGAAAGCACCCCAAATTGTTTATTGGGAACATTTAATTTTAAATTTAGTCTCTTTTAATGAGAGCACACAGCG
Organism: Intoshia linei; assembly: GCA_001642005.1. Classification (NCBI taxonomy): domain Eukaryota; kingdom Metazoa; phylum Orthonectida; family Rhopaluridae; genus Intoshia; species Intoshia linei. The sequence goes on along the minus strand of LWCA01001314.1, from coordinate 4,281 downwards.
CTTCAGCCACATACCTATTTCAGACAGACAAATGTTACGATGTATCGTATGACACTGGAGACCGGTCAATTCAATGTAGCCGTGTTGTAGACTGTTTCAAATTGTGGTTAATGTAAAAAAGACAAGGCGATATAGGTCTCGAAAAAAAACTTGACTATATATTAAGCCTAGCTGAATATATCACAAACCAACTTGAAAAAAAATCATATTTTAAATTATTAATAGACAGAGTAATATTAAAATTAATATAAAATGTATATTAGGGGTGTGAACGAATTTTTATATCAAAAGTGCACCCTTCCACAATATGAACATTTTGAAAATATTCAATTTGCACCAATCTTACCTCTCAACTGTTAAAAAAACCCTGGGGCATTGTCTCTAAAGTTTTGAACAATATATCGCTCACAGTAACTAATATATGATAATTATCTTAAAAATATTATTTTAAATATAAATTTTTTTATACAAATAGCTATAAAGATGTGTATAAATTATTGTCTAGCGAATCATAAACGCCGAATTGATAAAAAAACCGATTCCAATGAGAAAACTGAATAAATAAAAATATAAATTGAAAATTAATTGTTATGGAAATAATTATTACTATGAAATTTACTATACAAAATAAGTTTAATTTTGCTCATTATTCATATTTTGAAGTGCTTTGCCCCAGGGTTTTTTTTAATTCTTTTTATATAATTGTGTATCATTCAACCCCATCTTCCACGTATGAGGTGGCACTTTTGTATTTTTGCAAAAAAGTGAAAAAATACACATCTAATGTATATATCAATTTTATTAGCCTCAGTATGTGAACGTTTGTTTTTGGTACATTCTTGAAAAACTTTGCCGATTAGATGAGTAAGGATGAGTAAAGTATGGTTGGTTATCAACCAGTGTATAATTATGTCAACTTTTTCCGGTTTGTCATTTCTCACTCTTGCTACAATGGAAAGTATAGACACCTTTATTTATCTAATAGAAAAATATGGAGAAGAATTTGATTCAAAACTTTAATGTTAAATATTCATACTTTTTCTAGAATTATTAAAATATTTTTACCAATTGGATCGAATTAATTTTGATCTGATAATAGTCTGCACTAGAAACTACAAAATCAGTGGTTGACATTTTTTAAAATTCTGCTATTTTCCAGCTAGTAACGACTAAAAAAGATTTTAACGGAAACGGGAATAAAAGTCACACTTGTACAATTTTCGCTCAAGTGTTAAAATGTCAAGTAAACACAAAAATATAAATACAATTTAATTAGTACAACTTTAGCAACTCCATGTCAAATACAAGAATAGCATTTGGTGGTATAACACCAGCTGCACCTTTTTTGCCGTAAGCATACTCTGGAGGGCAAGTTAATCGAATTCTTTCATTTAAAGACATCTAAAAATCAGAATTAACGAGAATTGTACCATTTCATTATAAACATAAAAAAATGATATAATAATAAATAAAAATATATAAATAACGAATAAACAGTTAATTAATTATATAATGCTGTAAATACCTTCAAAACATTTTCATCCCAAGCTAAAAAATTTATTAATTATAATAAAAATTGCAATTTTATTTAATTTTCATCAATAAAATACCTTTGATAACACTTCCAACTCCAACTGTAAATTCAAAAGGAGTATTGCGATCCCGACTTGAATCAAACTTTTTGCCATCCAACAAAGTTCCTAAATTACTTGTAGACAAACAAAAATTCCATTCCGATAAAATCTGATGATCCCAGGTTGACAATCAAAGTATCTGGACATTATTTTCATGAAACTTGGTGTAAAAAGAATTATTTGAACAATGAAGAAATATAATTGTGATGCCATACGTAAGTCTGCATCGTGTTAATAAATATGTGTAATCTAATTGTGTGTAAGACAATATACATTTTTTAGACTTATCAAAATTATGATTTTAGTCTGGAGTTAAAAATGTCTCGTTTATTATTTTTAGATTTTATAAGATACAAATGTAATACTTTGAAACAGATTAAACACAAATTTAAATGTTAATTACGGAGTAAAATAAAAAATAGATATCATAAGATAAATGACAAATAAATACCAAAATTAGTAGTTAGGTTTTCTCGTCTTATGATTTATAAAATTAATTTTTACCTGTATAGTGCATCGACACCTTTTGACCTTTTTTCGGGAAATTGACACCTATTCACAAACTACATTTATATACATTAATAAGTTTACCGTCTCCTTTAGTTAAAACAACAACGTCACACATTTTAGCGATAATAAATTTTACTTTTAATTGACAATAAAATGTTTATTTTTGCAGTTTATTTTGAAATTTTTATTATCATTTTGTTAATATTTTGATTGCTGTCTGCTAAAATTTTGGGCTGTTTTGCCGCTATTATGACTGAGGCTCACATTGTTAACCATTCTACTTTTATGATAAGACTTTATGCATTTGTAACAATGAGTCACGATAAGTGTGAGACTAACACTGGGAGTATTACTTTTCTATATTGTAATATTGTCTGAAGTCATGACAAATATTGATGATATTTTAAATACATTTTCTAATTTACTGTAATTTATTCCGTGGGCTTAACTGGCGGATTTTTGATAAATGGTCGAATGTTTTTATTCTCGGTAGATCATAGCAACCATTTGCTAAAGTACCCGGTCTAAATCTCCTGATTAGTACTAAAGCATCCTTGCAACACTCCATTCTAGATTATTTTATATATCATGATAATACACCATTTCCGCACTAATTGCCCTTAATTCTTTGATGGGTGACACCCTAATGTACATGTATTTTTAATTTTAATCCAAACATGTGAGAAATATTGGTATATAATTTATCAAAAGTTATTTTTCACCGGGAATACGTAGATATCTGTAGTTAAAATTTTGTGTTTATATATAACTGAAATAAGCTTTATCAGAATAATCTTTTTTATAATTATAGTACCGTTAAGTATTTCAAATATTTTGTTTTAATATAATATATGTAGTTTTAAAAAAAAATGAATACTAAAGTGATTTTTTGACCGTGAATGCGTCACTTGGCAAATTGAATATGTTTCTGTCTCAAAACTGGATATAACCGTATCAACTGTAATTTTTTTTAATATTCTAGGACTTAATTTTTTAAACAAATGATAATTTTGAGTTTTCACCATGAAGGTGTGCGTTTCTGAGGCTGAGATTTACGAAGATGTTAATGATATTAAAACGCGAATTTTTGGGTTGATTTTATAATTAAACAAATGGGAAAATTTTGTTTTAATCTTGAAGGACTCAAATTCAGAAACTGAAAAATAGATATCAACATTTCTTGCGAAAAACTTTTAGAAATTAGTGTTTTATTTTATATAATGTAACAAGTTTGGGAACCACTCCTTTAAAAGATTTAAAATTATAAGACGGTTAGTTATTCAAATAAAACTGAACACACACACACTAACAAAAATTGTGTAGCATATTATATAAATAAGGATATATGCTTTTATGTTTATTTATATTCAAATCTTATTACATTCATTTTAGTTTAAAATATAAATAATGTCAAAGATTTTCTGTCTAACCATCAGTATTTTATTGTGTTACTTTAACACCGTCCGGATGGATCATGCCAATATTATTCAATATGCTGTTAAAATTTTTGACAATTTTTCGTGGTTTGATGATGATTTAGTTATAATTAAATTTATTGGTTTTGGAGCCTATATTATATCGGAATTGTTGATAAAGTGTATGAATAGTATAGTTTTGTTAAGTTTAGTATATTTTAATGAAATAACTACAATTCAATTATTTGACTTCGATACCTGGCAGATGCACCGTCATTATAAAAATCTAGGGATGTTAGTGTATTATTGCAAATTGGAGGTTGTGATATTCAGTCTGCTACAATTTTGGATGGTTCTTATCAACTTATTGGATATTGTATTCGATGGGCATTTTGATTCGGAAACATTAAAGTATTCTGGAGTAATGATAATATACAGTGTTATACATTCAAGACTTACCAATTACGTATTTTCAGAGTTTTGTATGGTTTCAAAGATGGTAATGAATATAGTTTGTCAATATATATTCATTAATTACATTTATCAAATTGATCTCTCATTCACTGAAATTTTCAACTGGATTAACAAGTTCAATAATGAAATCAAACATGAAAGCACAAATTTTATGTAACGTTTCTTATTTATATTTTAATAAATAAACGTTATTTATTTTACCTTTTTTGGACATAGTTTCCAATTTAAATCAGGATAAATCTCGAGTC